>QKWP01001031.1:105448-137115 GCA_003550325.1 Gigaspora rosea
CGGGATAATATTAGAGTTTTTTTCTAAATTAGTAAGTTTTACAATCACGATTAGTTATGATACAAGCCGTAATAGTTTTAATATTTTTAATATATTTATACTTACATGAATTAGTCTTCTCATTTTGTCTATATTTGAAGGGTTGTCAGTAATATAGGCAATAACAGACGATGTTTGGATACCATTCGTAGATAAAACTTCTATTACTTTATTTTTAAGAAATTCTGCAGTATGGCGATATGCAGATAAATCTTGAATATCCAGTACAAACTCTTGACCTTCTTTAAGGGCCATAAATGCATAGATCGAGTTTTCTGAACTATCGGTCCACCCATCAAGAGAAATTGTAAGGTCTGTAAGAGTAGGAAAGGTAGTTAACTTTTCTAATGTATGGTCAGAGAATATCTTGGTTAAAAGACACCCCTTGATCATATTTCGAGAAGAAGGATGGTAAGAAGGATTTAACTCATTAAGAAAGTCTTAAAAATACGGGTTCTCGACAAGGTAAAAGGAATAATTTCCATAAATTATGGCTTTTAGAAGTTTTTGTTGGAGTTTTTCGAACTGTACCCGTGATAAAGATGGTGCAAACCATTTAATAATAGTTTCTTGATGAGGATTGGATATAGATGATTCTGACATGTTATCATCTTCTTGGACAGTTGTATTGACTAGAATATCTTCTACTTCATGGGTGCGCTTACGAGATGAAAAACTTTCTTTAGCAACTTTATGAAGGTAGGTGGTTTTTTCAGCAATATTCCAATCTGTAACCGAATAATATGCTAATGAAGCTTTTTAGGGTTACTACTTAGTTCAACTAAACAATATTTGCATTTTGCAGTGTATCTATTTCCTCCTACTTTATTTTCAGAACGAAAAAAACCAGACCAACAAAGACCTTGGGTTGGAAGGGGCATAGTAAAACCTAAGGGGGCTTGCATTGTGATATTATTAACTTTTATTTAACAATTTTTTAGGTTGTGAATAAAATGCAATCAGAATTTCAGTTAAGTTGTTTTTATTTAAGATAAAAATTTGAGGCATTCGAATTCTGCCTCTACAAAAGTCTTTTTATATGCGTTTTTATACAATTTGTGTTTACTAATATTTGTCTAGATTTTTATTTTATTCGATCAAGAACTATTTTCAAGTGATGCATAACGATTTTATGCATAATGAATTATGCATAATGATAGAGCTTGTACCTGTATAAGTGTTACTCGGGTAACCCAGTTAACACCTGTCAACCGGGTCATAGCTATCGTTAACCGGGTGACCCGAATTAATTATCCATAAGTATGATAATGTGACGTACAAACGTATGTACAGTATGTATGTCCATTGGTGTGAGGTCATTTTAAATTTTATTATTTAAACCCAGTTTGTTTTCCGACAGCCTCTAGCCATTGGAGAATAAACTGATTATGTTACAGAACCTGACATAAAAATTAAATAAATTTATCCGTTACCATTATCATTATACATAGTTTTTTAAAAAAATGCATATAAGAGAATTTATGATTTTGCATCAATCAATCAAAAAAACGGGTTACCCGGATTATTAAGATGACCCAGTTTATAATGTTGTAAATGGTGAGTAACCCAGAGCTTAAATTTTTTAACGGGTGCAACCTCTAAAAAAATTACATACCCTTAAGAGCTACCTCAATTTTGCATTAGCCAATCAAACAAACNGTGTGAGGTCATTTTAAATTTTATTATTTAAACCCAGATTGTTTTCTGACGGCCTCTAGCCGTTAAAGAATAAACTAATTATGTTACAGCTATTATTATGATTCTCAGGACACCTAACATAAAAATTAAATAAATTTATCAGTTACTATTATCATTATACGTAGTTTTTTAAAAAAATGCATATAAGAGAATTTATGATTTTGCATCAATCAATCAAAAAAACGGGTTATCCAGATTATTAATATGACCCAGTTTATAATGTTGTAAATGGTGAGTAACCCGGAGCTTAAATTTTATAACGGGCAACCTTTAAAAAAATTACATACCCTTAAGAGCTACCTCAATTTTGCATTAGCCAATCAAACAAACTGGGTCTACCGGGTCAACCGGGTAACCCAGATTTTTTAAAACAATCCGGTTTGTGCCCCGGTAATAATCTGGTAAACGTGCGGGTTATCCGGAATTTGAAATTTATTTCGGGTACAACCTCTACATAATGATCTTATGCATAACGAATTATGCATAACGATCTTATGCATAACGAATTATGCATAACGAATTATGCATAATGATTATATGCATAACGATGAAACTGAACAAATTATCACAGGTGGGCATATAGTAATAATACGAATAAGCTATGGCATCTCTGCGAAAAGTTTCATCGGTATCACATGGCTCACATGACAACCGCGAACTTCTGAATCATCAGATTCAACAATGCATATCTTGAAGATTATTTTACAATAGCAGTGCAATGTTATAGTAAAGGGATTACAGTCCCAAATTAGATTTACAAACGTGGAAACATGGCACTAATCATGCAACAACTATAGCAAACTTTGCAAGAAAAACATGATTGCAAAATAGTAAAATAAAAACCATAAATACAATAAGATTTGTAAACTTTTTTATTGCAATAAAAAATATAACTAATAATATGCGAGTTAATAAAATATTTGTTTTAATAATTTATAAAATCACAAGATGAATTTATGCATATTAAATTAATTATTAAAAATAAACTTGAGTAGCGATATTTTAATTTTGTTCTTGTATCAACCAATTATATTCACAATGATCTTCCCTGTGATCACATGATAGGTGCATGCCCTTAGGGGCATGCCCATGCACCCATGCTATCTACCCTATCTCTATATCTCAAATTTTTGCTTATAAAACCATTTTTGAAGCTTTAATAAAAAAAAATTCCTTGCTAAATTTTGTATATACTAATGCCCAAATAAAATCCTAAGCCTCACCCTAACTTTAAAGCAATTAAAATTTATTTTTTGTTTTATAAAAATTTGTTTTTTGTTTATGTTACATAAATTTGCAAATCTAATTTATCTATAATGGTAAAACACTATAAGTGCATTTTATAATACTTATTTTTTATAATATTTTAATTTTTGTTCTACTTGTTTTAGAAAACTTATAGCTTTATTAGATTTTTAAATTTTATACATTTTTTTTTAAATTTGCAATTACTAGTTTAACCTAATTTTTAGTGTATTTACTAGTAGCTTTACAAAATATAGTCCAGTACAAAACATTTGTACACCAAATAAAAAATAATAAAAAAATTTTTTATATATAAATATAATATAATTTTTTTTAAAAAAATAATTTTTAGATTATGGGAAAGTTATTATAGCTTTTATTTAATTACTTTATATAGAAACTAGAAACCGGGAACCGGTATGAGTCTGGAGCGTTAAAGTTTATAATTTATATTGTAAAATTGAAACTAAAATCTTAAATAATTTTATTAGTTTTTTTAATTTTATTAAGTTTTTTTTTATTTTTTTAATTTTTTTTATTATTTTTATTTTTAATGTATTTATTTATTTATTATTTATTTTTTTTTTTATTTTTTTTATTTTTTATTTTTTATTTTTTTTTATGTTTTTTTATTTTTTATTTTTTTTTAAATTTATTTTTTTTTATTTTTTATTTTTTTTAAATTTATTTTTTTTTATTTTTTTNGGTTCTAAAACCCGAAATTAAAATTTGAAGACGAAATTGTTTTTGATCTATTTTACTTGAAAGACGAAATTATTTGATACTTTTTTTGAATAGACGAAATTATAAGGAATATATCTATATAAATTTTATCTGCTCTTCCTTATAAAAAATTTTAATTTTCTCTAATGAAGACGAAATAGGCCTTTTTCAAAAATCAATTTCAGTGGCATCACTAGTATCGATATATATCTTACCAGTTAGTAATCGATATATATCTATATATAAAATTTGCTGATGCTGTACAAATAAAAAAAGCGAAAAAGTAAAAAAAACTACTTATGCTTATGATCGTCAATCTTCTGTAGATTATCCAAAAGTGTGTAACAGAGCTGAGGAGTGGAGATCTAGACCGGGTGTATAAAATAAAAGAAAGAATAAAGAAAGAATATTATTAAAGAATTAATAAAAATAATGAAAGGTCATATTCTACTTTACAAAAATCCAATAGAATTTACAGTATAAATTAGTTACCCGAGTAATTGATTCGAATCGGCCCACGACACAAACACGTAAAATCTGTGTTGTTGTTGCACTAAATGTGCAAATATAGGCACGCGGCGTTACATCTGGAAAATGCAACAATTACGTTTTTGATATTTTTAATTATAATGCATCAAAAATGTAATTTCGGTCATCAAAGGGCGTAAAAGTATGAGTCTGTCGCTACGCTCCAGACAATTAAAAAATTTTATTAATAGCAATTTTTTTAATATTTATTATATAAAAATTTATATAATTTATATTAATTGATAATCCGTTTCCAAATGAAGGAGCCATACATAGTAAATTGCGACGCGCAGATCTATATGATTTACTATATAAAATTGCTAAACCACAAATACTACTTCACGACAAAGTGAAGTCATTTTTTTACTATGTAAATATATCTTCAATTTCTAAGTAATCTTGTAGAGCATTATTTTCTGATTTTAATATAGTAATATCATTAAAATCTGTTTAGTAGTTGCAGAGATATTGGTATAAAATAATTTGCCGACTAATGTAAACCTACTATTGTTTACGTAAAATGGTATTTTTGACTATAGTAAATCTCATAGTCATGTGCGTCACAATTTACTATATATGGTTATATATGGTTCCCTCATTCGGAAACGGATTATCAATTAAAATACTATAAAAATCTATAAAAATTTTTTGAAGTTAAATTTCTTATAAACTACTGCATAGTAGTCAATCGACTTGTCACATTATTTATAACTGAGTTTTTTGTTATATATAAATTTATAAAAAAAACATATAAAATTACTATAAGCTTTGAATTTTTAATGTTTTTTCCTTTATATATTAACTTAAAATTAAATTTTTCAGGAATATAGAACAAAAGAAAAGAAAAAATTGAGCTTAAAAATCGAATTAAAATTTTGCTTATTTTGCACAAAACAAAATATAACTTTACCAAAACCAAATATTTAATGATTTTAAAATAATAAGTATGTGTAAAATCATGTTCTAAACAACTTTACTTAGGCGACAAAAGTAGGTTACCTTGTAAGAAAAATAAGTTACCTATGTATTAAAGTAAATTTTTTTGAGTTTTCAATATAAATTCTCTTTTTTTATCAATATAACCTACTTTGGGTGCTTAAACAAAGTTATTTAGTATGCAATTTTATTTGTAATCAAGGTTAAAACACATTTTTCAGCTATTTACTAGATGAAAAATGGGGTTGAAGTTAGAAAAAAATTTTTTTCTAAAAAATTTTTTTTCTAACTTTGACCTTATTTTTCATCTAGTAAATGGCCAAAAAACGCATTTTGATTTTGAATACAAATAAAATTGCATGCTGAACAACTTTGCTTAAATGCCCAAAGTAGGTTATCTTGATAAAAAAAGAAATTTTATATTAAAAACTCAAAAAATTTTATTTTAATACATAGGTAACCCATTTTTCTTACAAGGTAACCTACTTCTGTCACCTAAGTAAAGTTGTTTAGAGTATAATTTTACACTTACTTATTATCTTAAAATTGTTAAATATTTGTTTTTGGCAAAATTACATTTTTGTTTTGTACAAAATTAGCAAAATTTTAATTATATTAGCTAATTTGTGAACTTGCTAATATCTATTGATCTACTGGTCTGTTTTGGATAATTTAACTACCAAAAAGTTTGTTTCGATAAGATGATTCTAATAAGCCCAAAATTGCTAAAAATCAATTACAGGATCCCAAGAACGTTCAAAATTTGTGCAATTTTAATAGTATTTTTAGAACTACTATATAAATACATTTAATATCGAATAATTTCTGATTTATTGATCCGTTTTGAATAATTTAATTGCCAAAATGATTGTCTCTATAAGATGATTCTAACAAGCTCAAAATCATTAAAATCTAATCACAGCATCCTGAGATCGTTAAGGATCTGTAATATAGCCAATCAACTGAGAAATAGGTTGTATATATTGTTATATTAACTTATTTTTAAATTTATTAGAAAACTTTGGAAAACTATTAACTATAGTACAAAACTAGGTAGACCAATTAATTCATTAGTATTAGTTTTATTAGTAAATTTTTTTATCGTTTTTATTTTGGACCAATAATTAATGGATAATAAGAGTTTCTTTCATGGATTCTTTAATGGTTCCTTTAATGGTTCCTTTAATAGTTTCTTTAATGGTTTCTTTAATGGTTTCTTTAATGGTTCTTTTGATAGTTTCTTTGGTAGTTCCTTCTGGGATTCCTTCAAAGATTCTTTTTGTGGTTTCTTTACTATTATTAGATTTATAAATGGATTCTTTTATTATGTACATATTAAAAAAATATATAAACCTTGCCCTTTTTACCAAAGCAGGATAACAAGTTCTGTATCCAATTTTCTTATCTGTTCTATTAAATAAAGTAATAAAATATTTGACCCTTTACTTCCTACAATTTGTACACAGTAAAGGCTCTTTTCTCATAAAATTATTCTTGAATTTTTGTGCGATTATTGTGTTGAGATTATTAAATTTTTCTTAAATTTTTCTAAGTTTTAAATGATTTCTTTGAGAATTTGTTTGTTATTTTCCCATTTATTCTAAGTATTCTTTTGTATTGTCTTTTGAGTTTTCATTTGAGTTTTCCTATTTATTAAATCTTTATTTGAGTAGTTTTATATTTTATTTTATCTTTAAATTTCCTTATTATTCTTTGTATATAATATAGTTATTCTCTGGCCAAGGATTACTATATTACAATATAACAATACATTTCTTAGTTGATTGTTTATATAGTATAGATCCTTAACGATCTCAGAATCCTGTGATCAGATCTTAATAATTTTGAGCTTGTTAAAATCGTCTCATAGAAACGATCATTTTGGCAGTTAAATCATACAAAACGGATTGATAGATTAGAAGTTATTTGTTATTAAATGTGTTTACATAGTAATTCTAAAAAATACTATTAAAATTACACAAATCTTGAACGTTCTTGGGATCCTGTGATTGGATTTTAGCAATTTTAGGCTCATTAGAATTATCTCATCGAGACAGACATTTTGGTAGTTAAATCATCAAAATGGACTAGTAGATCAAGAAATATCAGCAAGTTCATAAATTAGCCAATATGTTCGATTTTTAAACTCAATTTTTTCTTCTCCCCTTGTTCTATATTTCCAAAAAATTTAAGTTAATATGTAGGGGAAAAAAAGGACCCTGGACATCTCTGATATATGTTGTATTTTTTTTTAGCAAATTGATTCAAATTTGATCTAAGGTCCAAATTTAAATTTTAGCAAATTGAAGTTAATTTTAAAAAGGGTCATAATTGAATATTTTGGCGAATTACAAAGATTTTATGCATGTTATATTTTATTTTTAGCAATTTACCCACATTTTTGCAAAAATTATTGTAACAAGTTAAGTTGCGCTATAATGATCGATCCAGATATAACAAGTTGTTAATGGCTATATAGAGTAAAGTGATAATCAATTATAATTAAAAATAAATAAAAGTAGTTGTAGCATGTAATCGGGTTTTAGTATCAATAGCAACTTGGTACTTACCCCGCATATGTATTATGATCATTGATCGTGATTGTATATCAATAAACAAATAAATATGTAATGCAATTGCATAGAGATGTGAATTAGTTAGTAATTCACATAATAATTGTAGTTAATATTATCTCTATAAGTTCTTGATCAAATTTAATAAAAATTTTTTTTATTTGAATTCTATGGATTCGTACAATTAAAATAAAAAAATTTTCATCAAATTTGGTCAAGAACTCGTAAAGATATCTTTGATGAAAGTTCCTGTAAACAATTTCAACGCAGCTTCTTTGCAATATGTTTTTTTGCTTTTTCAAAATAACCCACTGTTCGGCGATGATTTACAAGAAATTTTACTATGCTAACTAAAAAAAAATTTATAACAAGACTTATAGCGCATATCATGGACTAATAGAATCTCAAATTTCATGAAAAAATATTGAAAACTCATAAAGATATTAACGTTTTTGTAAATTTGAACGCATACGTTTTCGCAAGTTTTCCCCTAAATTCAAATGCTTCTGGAGGCACTTTCTCAAAATGAAACATACAAAATACGATTAAATAAGTTGATAGAATAGATATTCAAGAGTTTTCAGTTAAAATTTTATCAAAAACGGATTAATATTGATGAAGTTTTAATGATTTTTTCAATTTGCTTCCAGATTCGGGATTTTCTAAAATTTTCAATTTTGATCAAAACAGAAAAATCACCATCACAGGCTAGATTTTCACAAGTTCAAATGAAACAAGTTACTGCGCACTAATAAAATCAATAGAGAATAGATTAAAATTTTGCTTTCTAAAATTTCAAGTTATTTGGTTAAATATTCATTCTATAATAGCTTTTTTTCATTTGGCGCAGCTTCTTTAAAAGAAGCTGCGCCAAATAAAAAAAGCTATTATAGAATGAATATTTAACCAAATAACTTGAAATTTTAGAAAGCAAAATTTTAATCTATTCTCTATTGATTTTATTAGTGCGCAGTAACTTGTTTCATTTGAACTTGTGAAAATCTAGCCTGTGATGGTGATTTTTCTGTTTTGATCAAAATTGAAAATTTTAGAAAATCCCGAATCTGGAAGCAAATTGAAAAAATCATTAAAACTTCATCAATATTAATCCGTTTTTGATAAAATTTTAACTGAAAACTCTTGAATATCTATTCTATCAACTTATTTAATCGTATTTTGTATGTTTCATTTTGAGAAAGTGCCTCCAGAAGCATTTGAATTTAGGGGAAAACTTGCGAAAACGTATGCGTTCAAATTTACAAAAACGTTAATATCTTTATGAGTTTTCAATATTTTTTCATGAAATTTGAGATTCTATTAGTCCATGATATGCGCTATAAGTCTTGTTATAAAATTTTTTTTAGTTAGCATAGTAAAATTTCTTGTAAATCATCGCCGAACAGTGGGTTATTTTGAAAAAGCAAAAAAACATATTGCAAAGAAGCTGTGTTGAAATTGTTTACAGGAACTTTCATCAAAGATATCTTTACGAGTTCTTGACCAAATTTGATGAAAATTTTTTTATTTTAATTGTACGAATCCATAGAATTCAAATAAAAAATTTTTATTAAATTTGATCAAGAACTTATAGAGATAATATTAATAAAAGGTTTTAAAAGTTAAAATATTTAAGTGACAAAATCGAATAGCAATTCCTTAATTTTATTAATAAAATAATATTATACCCAAAATTTTATTAAATGATTATAATATTTTGCTCTAATAAAACTTATTTAGCACATAAAAATACATTATGCAAGTAAATTTACTTTTATATTTCTTGAAAATTTAAGAAAAGATGCTTAATTTTTGATTTTTTGATCAAAAAATCCAAAATTAAGTATCTCTTCTTAAATTTTCAAGAAATATAAAAGTAAATATGCCAGTAAAATGTATTTTTATATGCTGCACAAATTTTTTTAGAGCACCTGAACCTAAGAGCACTATCTAAATGTAATAATTTAGTTTTTAGCAAATTACTATAAAAACTTCATGTAATAATTGAATTTTTAGCAAATTTACTTGATTTTAGAGGTAGCAAAAACCTTAAAATTTGTGCAGATCAGTTATGACTTTGTTATGACCTATATGAGAGATGTCCGGGGTCCTGGAAAAAACATCAAAGATTCAAAGCTTATAGTAATTTTATAACTTATGTTTTTTTTATAAATTTTATATGTAAAAAATTTTGTTGTGACATATCGTATAATTAATAAATTTTTGTTTTTTGATGAAGTTACATTTTGAATAGTACAAAATTAACAACAGTTTTTAAACTCAAATTTTTTTTCTTTTCTTGTTTTATATATTTGTAAAATTTAATTTTAAGTTAATTAGTGAAGCCAAAAAGGATCTTCAGCCCAAAGCTTATAGTAAATTCATATGTTTTTATTATAATTTTTATTATTGTAATATAGTAACTTTTAGGCAAGAAACTATATCACCTGACTTAACATGTAAGAGTGTAAGGAATGTGAAAATAAAAAGAAATATAAACAAGAAAATAAAAAAAAAAGAATATGAAAATAAGAGATTTATAGTCAAAGGATAATATCAATTTATTATATATAATATTTTAAAGTAAAAATATTTTTAGGAAGGAAGAAAAGTAAAGGACAAAACTTTTTTAGAAAAGAAGGGAAATAGAGAACTGAACCTGCTCTGCCTTAGGAGAAAAAACAGAGTTTATATCTGTAAAAACTTGGGATTTTCACAATAATATACTAAGATAACGTTCTAATATAACGTACTAAGATAATGTACGGTACTAAAATAACGTACTAAGATAATGTACTAAGATAACGTACTAAGATAATATACTGTACTATGATAACGTACTATAATAACGTATTATGATAATGTACTAAGATATTGTACTAAGATATCATACTATCATATAATTATAGTGAAAATAGCTCCTTTTTAAGAACGGAGAAAAGTTTCTCTAATAAAACTAATACTACAGATTTTGTTAGTTCAATAAAATTTGTACTATTCTTAATATCTATATAATATTTTCCTAATACTAATATTTAAAATTTATACTAAAATTATATTCATATAACATTATAAACTTATTTTAAGACTATTTTAAAAAAACATGTTCTATGACTGCTATATAATAATTTGAGTACTTTTTTTAGTATTATATAATTTTTACAATAGTTCTTCCATTTGGTACCAGGTTTTATTGATTTGAGGCCTTGCATTTTTCTTTATTTATTTTGTTTGTTTTTTATCACTATTTTTGTTTTCTGCCCTTTATTAGTTTAGGTTTTTTTTCCCTATGCCTAAGAATATTCTTTTTAAAGGATGCTCTTGTATAGTAGTGCAAAACTAATGGACTAGTCAAAATTTTTAGCAACTCTGTGCAACAATTCATATTTATAATATCAATATTGTTTATTTTTTGCAAAAATTATATATACTTGCCTATAGTATAATAAAAACCAAAGAGATCATATTTGGTAAGTCTCACTTAAAAGAGAAAAAAAATAGTTAAGAGGCTTATAAAGGAGACAATACTTGCTGTGGCAGGTATCTATTAATAACTGAATAAGCTTTAATTTTGATAAAGAGGAAAATATTAGCAACAATGTTAAATTTTAGAGTAAAAATTCACTTATACTTTGTATAATAAAAGCAAAATTGCCAAAAAAAAAACAATAACAATAGATTTTTAATTTTTAAATTTTATTTTAATCTAATATATAATATTTTAAATATTAATAGCAACACTTTATAAAGAATATTTATTTTGTTTAAAAACTAGTTTTTATGACTAAAAAAATTTTTTTTTAATAACTAGATTTAAAAACTTTTTTTTTTTTAAATTGCATGCTAATAATAATAATTAGAACCGGTTTTATTTTCCAAGTTTTATTCTGTTATTTTCCACATGTTACAACCAGTTTTAACATATGAACTATTTTTTGTATGCACATATGTACGTACGTGCGTACGTATGTAAGAATAAGATCATGGTTGACGTATTTTGGTTACTCCCAGGATTACTCGGGTCACCCATTACAACATGTGCAACACAAAAACATTCTATTTAGTTCAGCATCTATGATAAAAATTAACGTTAATTAAGGAATCAATATTTTTGCCAAGAGAAAACCTGTAAGTCATGAATTGCCATGGAACGCCATGGAGGCGTTCTTGGACGCGCATTTTGAATTACTTTTAATAAAAATATCTTAAAACCATAATCGAACACATTTTAAATATGATTTGAATCATCAAACGATATCAGATATTATAATGTGCTAAAGTTACTTAAGATATTTTTAATATATAGTACTAAATAAATATGAATCCTTTGGTAGCACATATATATATCGTATTACGTCATGTACGAATTTGATAGCTGATTGGGAACTGCACATTTTTCAAATATTTTAATTGTTTAATCGTTTAATTCAGCCGGTATTAAGTAATTTTGACCCATGGCCAACATAGTACTCAGACGGTTAAATCGTTTTTAGTATTCTGTTATATCGAAACTATTTAATCGGATATACAGGTAATAAGCAAAAAAAATATTTGAATTTGGCTGATCTGATCATTTGACGTCCCTGAATTGTACATGTGATTACATCTTTGTGATGCAATGCAATGTTAAATTTATTGGGTTAAACTAATTTGGTCGTTTTTTTTTCAGGGGCAAGGTAATCCGAAAATTTTTATAAAACGAGGTTGTCTTTCTATCAGTTACTTAATTCTTCGATTGCGTACTTATAAACCTGTAGCATTTCTTCCCAAACATAATAATATTTATTACTACAGCACTATATAATAAATAACAAAATATAATGGATCATTCTGATCGTGATATAAGCATCGATACTGATCACGAAAAAGTTCCTATTGATTTAGATTCTATTAAAAAATACGATAAAAAGACTGATCATCATTCTTTAAAACGTGTAAATTTTTATTTTAGCGTTAGCTATACTTGCTGCACAAATTTCATATATTATAGATTGAATCTGTCCGCGCCCAAATCCCCAAATTCCAAACTCTGGCCAAAATTAATCTTATTTAAACAAAATAGCATATATTCTTATATATATATATATATATATAAGTTATAATTACAAATTATATTTGCAAAATACTAGGTTAATTTTTTATTGTTTTGGGGATTTGGGATTTATCCGGGTTTTGCCAGCAAGTATACTACTTAATTTTTAAGTCGCGTGAAAGACATGGCGTTCCCAAAATTTATTTCTCTAATTTTTAAATGTTTATAGGCATTGAAAACAGTGATTTCTCATACGACTGAAAAACATGGTTTGGATATTAACTTTTAATTCAAATTTTTTTGAATTTGTAAATACTCGTGTAATTTCTCGGAATACTTTTCTGTTTATTTTTTTTTAAAAGCTGGTGAAAGCATTTATGCACCTTCAAATGAGAAGCCACCACATAAATCTTTACTTTACCGATTAATACCATCAATGAGAGGCTGGGAGGTTAAAAGGCATTATGGAAATTATGTAATTGTTCGTGAAGTAAGTCACGTGATATGAATTATTCTGTTAAAAAATTTAAAAATTCAATTAGTTATTGATTATGATAATTTTTTTTTTAAGACCGGTGAAAAAATATGGGAGGAAATGCCATTATATGCTAGAATCGGGATGCATTTACTATTTTCTGGAAAAATTGAAGAAAAAAGTACCAATTGTCATAAATTATAATTATTCTAAAAAAAAAAAAAATCCTAACTGAATTTTACGTATCTAAATTATTAGTTGTTGAATCACACCCCATTAGACATCTTTTCGAGGTTGAATCAAAGCGTCAGGGACAATATTATGATTCACCACATTCTATTAAGAGCATCCCTAGTTTTATTCAACACTATAAAATTAAGACTGATGAATTATTAGAACCTGACATAAGCAAATATCGGTGTTTCAATGATTTTTTTTACAGAAAATTGAAGCCCGATGCCAGGCCCCCTGCATCACCTGATGATGATAATGTTGTTGTTTCAGCTGCGGATTGTAGACTTAATGTTTTTCAAGACATTGAACTTGCGAAAAAAATTTGGTAATAATTTATAAATTTTTTTGAATATCTTTGTCAAGTGGAAAAATTAAAAAAATTAATCTGTTATAGTGAAATCTCTGCTATAGCATTATATAAATTTTAGTAAAATACTGTAAAAGATTAAAAATGGTCTTAATATACTATAGTGAGAGATTCATTATAACGGAGATAAACTATTATTAAAGGTTAACCAACACACAATTATTATTATTATCATTATTTATTTTTTTTTTTTGTGAATTATTACTAGGATCAAGGGAAAACAATTTACGGTCGCCGAGCTCCTTCAGGATAGAGAGTTGGTATGAAATTATAGATTTATCATTTTTAATCATAAAATTTTAAGGATTTTACTATAAATGTATACTTATTTAGGCTTTAGAATTTGATGGAGGTTCCATTGCAATATTTCGTTTGGCACCTCAAGATTATCATCGATTTCATTCTCCAATCACATGTATGGTTGGATCATCGAAACATATTAATGGCGCCTACTTTACAGGTATGAAATTAAATAATTGTTAATAACGTTATCTGTTATTAATTGAATCATTTTTTAAAACTTTTCATGAAAGTGAACCCTATGGCTATTAATGAAGATCTTGACGTATTTACTGAGAATGTTCGATCTATGATTCTCCTTCATCCGAAAGATCCAGATGCATCTAAAGTGGTGTTTGTCGCCGTCGGTGCTCTTTTGGTCGGTTCAATCAAGTTCACAGTAAAAGAGGGTAACAGAATTTCTAAAGGTGATGAATTAGGTTATTTCGCATATGGTGGAAGTACCATAATATGCTTATGGCGAAAGGGTGAGATTAAATTCGACGACGATTTAGTGTCAAATTCTAAGTCAGGCATTGAAACATTAGTAAAAGCTGGAATGAGAATTGGTGCTAAACCTTCAGCTCCTGCCTCTGAATAAATTATGTAAAGGTACTATGTAATTTTTTTTATTTAACTACACATATGAAGTATTTATAGTACTATTGATACAATACTTTATTAGTCAAATATATTTATTTAATCATTTTGATGATATTTTATCATTACCTAATCGGTATTTTTCATATCAATTTTTTCTCTTTTTCCTTGGATAAAGTGAAAAATCAATCATAATAATGTTAAAATGATAAAATTTATGTTTTAAATATTCACTTGATAAAAAATAAAGAAACAAATCTTTTCAAATATTGATATTATATATGTTTTGCATTACTTTCATCATGTATGATTATCTGCTACGCCAATTTATTAATCACGTCATTGCGAGTACATGTTTCTATTCAGAATTTAGGTCAAAATCTCGACAATTAGATTAGCGTTAGCTATTGTTCTGGTTAAAATTTTATCGGGAATTTGACCCAAATTCTTCTATTCCTATTTTTCAAGCACAAAGGTGAACTACCAATGATTCAATATGAAATAGTTCGCATGCGATAACTATTTATTATTTTCATTAATTTCAAAAATACATTTTTAGAAAATATAACTGATAGTATTAATTTTGATTATTTTAATGGAATAAATCTTGAGGAATGCGTGGCACCGATACCTATAATAAATAAAAAGTTAGCGGTATATAATAAATTCAACAAATTTTATTAATAATAATATATAATAATATATCTTTTTACTATACCAGGACGACCGTGTTTAACGGGTTTATAAGTAATGGAAAATTCAGCGAGATAATGGCCGATCATTTCAGGCTATTTATTTTCATTGTGTATCATTATAGAAATATATTAATGAACCTAATAAATCATAAATCATGACATTTTATCATAAAACATGTATGAATATAATATAAAAATATTACCTTGATTTCAACTTGGTTAAAAGTTTTACCATTATAAACACCAATTACAGATCCAATCATTTCTGGTACAATAATCATATCACGCAAGTGAGTTTTAACGACTGCTGGTTTATCACCTTGAGGTGCTTCTTTTTTTGCTTTACGTAATTTTTTAATAAGACCCATTGGTTTGCGTTTTAATCCACGTTGAAATCTTCTTCTTGCTCTGGCATGAACAAGGTCCGTTAGCTATATTTTTAGGTGTATATATTAAGTATTAATTATTGGTTATAATAGTAAGGCTTAAACAAGAATACTCAAATTTACCTGCTCTGAATTTAAATCCAAAAGTTGATCGAGATCAATGCCTCGATAAGAAAACTTTTTAAAAGTTCTCTTTTTCTTGATTTCTGGGGAAACTTCTTCGTCGGCCTAAAGATCCGTCATTGATTAGTAAAAATATTATATGTCAATCCGTTCGTACATAATCAATATCATCAATTTAATTTGAACTTAATGACTATGTCTTGCTCCTCAAGTTCGTCAATGTGATAAAAAAAAAAAAATTACTTACCATGTCCGCTTTATGTAGCTAAGGAAGAGGAAGATCTCGATATTTTAAAAAATTCCTGATTTTTATATAGAGGATGTATCACATGATACGATCTACCCAATAGGATCGAGTTTTACTTTATCAAAAAAAAAAAAATTTGTTCATCTAATCTTTTCGACCATGGATCAAATTGGTAGTCCTCAAGATGGTTATCCTCCAAATTCATATCACTTTCCAACAGGAAAATCCCTTGTAGAAACTACTACTTTAACGCCCTCTCCTCATTTAACTTCCACAACTGATTTGTCAAACCCCGATTATCTACGTTTAGTGCTTACCTCAAGAGTTTATGAAATTGTTAAGGAGACACCTTTACAAAAAGCCGGAAATCTTTCGGCAAAACTTAATAATAATATTTTATTAAAAAGAGAAGATTTGCACGAAGTTTTTTCTTTCAAGATTAGAGGAGCGTATAATAAGATTGCACATTTGACTGAAGAGGAAAAGAAACGAGGTGTCATTGCTTGCTCTGCTGGTACGTTTTCACTTGCACTTGCTCACTATGAACAAATTGATAAAGATTATAAAGATTATGACGATATAATTACATGATCAATGATGTTTATTCCAATTATTATCATTTAATGTTAACATTATTAAAGGAAATCATGCTCAAGGAGTTGCAATGTCAGCAAAGCATCTTGGTCTTCCCGCGATCATCGTAATGCCACTGTAAGAAAAATTTTTATTTATATTGAGTCATGATCGATGATTTGTTGGCCACTTGTTTTCTGCCTCGGCTAATTTTTGCAATTGTACTAAAACAGATATAATTGGACACCTTTTTAAATCTTAAATAACTTTTGACGTTTTTAATGAAACAGCTACCAAAATGATCCTCACATCGAGACGATTCTAACGAGCCCAAAATTGTCAAAACCCAATCGTTGGATCACAAGATCGCTAAGATTTTTTACGAGGATGACGCACCTATAATGTGGGATAGTCGGTTAGACGCGGTCTAACCGATTACCCCACATTATAGGTGCGTCATCCTCGTAAAAAACCTTGTGATCCAATGATTGGGTTTTGACAATATTGGGCTCGTTAGAATCTTCCGATGTAAGGAACATTTTGGTAGCTGTTTCATTAAAAACGATCCAGTGGATCAAAAGTTATTTAAGATTTAAAAAGGTGTCAAATTATATCTGTTTTAGTACAATTGCAAAAATTAGCCGATACGCCTATCAATGATATTAATGCTTATATGTCCAATTATTTTAGTTTTAATTGGACAAAAAGAGTTTTATATTTCCATATGTCCAATTTGTGCAATTTTTATATGTCTAAATATGCCCAATTCAAAACTCTATTCCTATTGTAATTATATCATAAAAAAAAAAACAAGTGACCACAATAATCAATCACTTTAAAACATTTACAAATGAACTAAATTTTCTTATTACATTTTACTTGGAGAATGTCAGTGCTACTCCAAATATAAAATGGAAAAATGTAAAACGTTTAGGTGCCGAGGTTGTTCTTTATGGAAATGATTTTGATGAAGCTAAAGAAGAATGTGTTCGTTTAACTAAACTTCATCATCTCACTAACATTCCACCATACGATGATCCGTATGTTATAGCCGGTCAAGGAACTATAGCTATGGAGATTCTTCGTCAACATAATTTAAACGAAATTGATGCCATATTTGCATGTATAGGTGGTGGTGGTCTAATCTCGGGTATCGGTAGCTATGTGAAAAGGCTATGTCCTAAGATTAAAATTATTGGAGTTGAAACTTATGATGCTAATGCGATGACTTTGTCTTTGAAAGAAAAAAAACGTGTTACACTTGATGAAGTTGGATTATTTGCTGATGGAGCTGCTGTTAGGGTTGTTGGTGAGGAGACTTTTAGGTTGTGTAGTGAAGTTATAGATGAAGTGATTAACGTTACCAATGATGAGATTTGTGCTGCTATTAAGGATATTTTTGAAGGTATAGTTTTTTTTTTTTTTTTTTAAATACTATATTAATTATTACTATTATTCTTTTGAACTGAGCTCACGAAACTTTATTCATACAGATACCCGATCTGTTGTTGAACCAGCTGGTGCGCTTTCTGTGGCAGGTGTTAAAAAATATATTGCTGAAAATAACGTTACAGGTGGTTGTTTTGTTGTTGTTACATCGGGTGCAAATATGAACTTTGAACGGTTGAGATTTGTTGCTGAACGTGCTAAATTGGGAGAACGTACTGAAGCCTTGTTTTCGGTTATCATACCTGAACGTCCTGGAAGGTAAAATAATTATAAATTAATTGTTTCTTGTTTGCTAAAAAATTTTTTTTATAATTCACATTAAAGCTTTTTAAGATATTTGATCCGCCTAAGAACCAGTGAAAAAACATAGTAAATAGTGGGGATATGTTTACTATGTATTTTTTTGCCTTTTTTGGAATCTGGAGTTTCCAAAAGGACAAAATGATTTTCTACTAAGTAAACATCGCTTTTGCATTAAGTAAAAGTTGTAGAGGATAAAATTCCGGTCATAATGGCAGTTAAATCATTAAAATCGGCCCAGCGGATCGTGAGATATGAGCATTTTTGTCTTCGCGATTATATGTTTACTTTTTTGTTTACACCATATAGTCGCAAAGACAAAATGCTCATATTTCGTGATCCACTGGGCCGATTTTAATGATTTAACTGCCATTATGACCGGAATTTTCTCCTCTACAATTTTTATTTAATTTAAGAGAGATGTTTACTTAGTAGAAAATCGGTTTGTCCTTTGGGAAACTCCAGATTCCGAAAAAGGCAAAAAACAATAGTAAATTTCCCCACGATTTACTATGTTATTTCACTGGTTCTTAGACGGATCACGAATTAATATATTTTATTTAATGTTTTATTTAAATTTAATTTATTGTTTTTGTTACGAACTAGTTTTATCCAGTTATGTGATAATATGTACCCACGTCAAATAACTGAATTTTCATATAGGTAAAGAATCATGATTTTTAAATTCATATAATTTTTATTAGTTTACTAAATATTCGTAATAGATATTCTGATCCTGAAAAAGCGTGGATTTACATGTCAGTTGAAGTCGAAGACCGTGAGAAAGACCTTCCCTCTCTCCTAGAAAAACTAGAAGCTAACGGATATAATGCTCAGGATATCAGCGATAATGAAATGGCTAAAAGTCATGCAAGGTACCTGGTAGGTGGAAGAAGTAAAGTCGAAAATGAGCAATTATATCGGTTCGGTAAGTTTGAATTTATTATTTAAACTCACCCTAATAAATGAAATATTAATTATAAAATCTTTTGTGTTGGTATTAAAGAATTCCCTGAGCGACCGGGGGCGTTAAAAAAATTTCTTTCGGGACTTCGTTCAGATTGGAACATTTCATTATTTCATTATCGAAATCATGGTTCAGGTACGTTAATTTATACAACGGTCAACGAAGATCCGCAATCAATGCGATTTGTGATTGAGAACATGTCGTCATCAACAACATCATCTGATGTTAGATAGTGAAACGAGTATTAATTTACTCAGTAATGATTATATGGTTTTACTGATAACTATTCTACTACAATTCACGGTGTTGACAAAACAGATATAGGGAAAGTATTGGTTGGAATTCAAGTACCACCTCAAGATTCAGAAGCGTTCGAAAATTTTAAGAATCGACTTGGATATCATGTTATTAATGAAACCGAAAATCCTGTTTATAAACAATTTTTGAGATATTGTCAAGATAATATATAAATTTAATTCAAATTCCGAAATAATAAAATACTTAATAGAGATTATTAAAGTTTTTAAAAATTATGATTTTTTTATTTATATTAAAAAATATGCATACACGTTTTTTTTTTATTATTTAATATATTATTATTTAAATTACTATCGCTATTTATTATTTTTCAATAATCTTTTGCAAAACAGAATGTATTCTATAAGAGAGATTTCAAGAATCAAATAATTGATTGTTCTTGTATAATTTATTAAGTATAGTTTTCTGATCCATGCCGGCTTGTCTAGGTAAGCTTGGCGTTAACGCGGGGATTAATAAATGGAATTCGATTTTAATTCTATATATTTTGTCCTGCTACTCTTGGGTCCAAAGCCTTGCTGTCATTGCTCTTAACAGGTTTTCTTGAGAGTTCCTTGTATCCTTTGGAGTACGGAAATTTCATCATATTGCTTTACAACATCAATTTCTAAACGATTTCTGATCCTAATTTTTGTGTTAAATAAATTAAGTAATTTATTTGTTTCTAAGATCAAGTTCTGCATATTGTTCAGCTATGCCTTGCATAAACATCTCAGAAAGTATGATTAATTTACTTAAAAGTTAGAACGCGCCTTGCGTGATCTTTTCAGGAGTTATTAACTAAACAAGTCTTTAGCTAATTAAGTATATATATACAGTATAAAAAAACGTGAAATGTTAACCATCTCGGAAAGACAAGATTTAGTTACTTACATAATTGGGCAATGGACTAGGAAAACCCGTCTTTGAAGGGGGTTTTCCATTTTGAGAAAATGGCGATTATTTGTCTGTGAAACCTAAGTTTTACCCCTGAATTTTTTGTTTATTTTTAGATATCAATTACTGAATAAACAATGTCATGTGATTATGAAACACCAATTGACCAATCTAATTTAATTGAGTCGTTAATCTTTGGTTGTAAATCTATTTTTAGAACACGTTCGTTAAAAAATTGGTTTACATTCAAGTTAAAATATCTCGATAAATTATTATATTAATGTAGGGTAAAAAGTGAAATACATATAGATATAAACCGGAACTTTAATTTGAATCAAAAATCTCGAAATTGATAAAAAAGTCTCAAAGACGGGTTTTCCTAGTCCACTGCCCAATTGTGAAACATTAGAACGCGTTATAATTAAGACGCCTATGGGGCGTGCACTTATTTGTGCGAGTGATACAAACCCAAAAAGGGAAATTAGCCAATCGGAGAACGTAAAATGTGATGATCCCGGGTCAGCCCGACACGTGAGCAAAGCGAAGAAAAACACAAAAAAAAACCGTAAAAAGAGAAAATACAAGAAAACGAGTGTCTTGGTGCACTAATTAAAAATGACGGGAATGAAATTTTACATATAATAGGCATCACTCTAACCCTATAGCAGATCCTAACCCTACCCTAACACTAAATTTTTAATTTCACGAACTTAGTTTATTTTTACGTTGAATTTCCTTTTTAGGTTTGCATCACCCGCACAAATAAGGGGGTCGTTTAAAGCCTGACACCTTACGAAATTACCCGATATATAACCCGGATCAGTCCGAACAAAACAAAGCGAGACGGCAAAGACAAAAACACGAAATATATAAAAAACGGCTATCTAAACCAGTCTTGGTTGACTAAGCAAAAGTGTTAGAAATATGATTTTACTATATAAAAACTACTTTTCCTAACCCAACCCTAACCCTAACTCTAATATTAATTAAAAATTGGAAAAATCGGGTAATTTCACAAGGTGCCAGGCTTTAAACGTCCCCCAAATAAGTACCAGTAAGCCTATGGGGATGCCAAAAAGCAAAAGGCATGCCAAGTTACATGACATAGACGGTCAATTCTATTGGCCAAAATCAAACATCAATTTTGTACTGGTATATTAATCATTCTATATTAAATATATCTTTCAAGATAATTACTCTTATAGTTAATAATTACTATACAAGATCTTAAATACAATTAGAAGATATTAAAATTTGTGCACAACATCTAAGGCAGTTGCAAGATAAAGAAACTCAGTTAGTTTAAAAAAATAATGAAATAAGAAGAATAGAGGGCCTTAAAAACTCAATCCAACAAGAAATAGCAGACCACTTTGATATAGGATACAATCAAAAATTTAAAACTATAATTTATAAAACTTCTAAAATGCTTATTGCTATTTGTATTTCATTAACATTTAATATATATAACACTTGGCAATTAACTAAATCTATGAGATTGCCTGAATATCTGAAGCTCTTTACTAATTAAATATTGAAATAAGTATTTTAAATGCTTAGTATAACTTTAATATATATGTGCATTTTTTTGACAAATCTTTGATATTAGATATTTAATTAACATTTTATAGTAAATCATATTACAAATTTAATTTTTTAAGTTATAATTTTAACTGATTTTGATTGGTTAATTTTATGTTATGTGATTTTGTATAGGCATGCTATATAGGCATGCCTCAAGCCAAGGCATGCCCATTAAGGCATGCCTATTTTTTTATCCATGCCCACAACCAGTGTTGTCATGGGACACAGACACGGACGGCGGACAGTCCGGGACGGGATGTCCGGGACATGTCCACCCAGAATTTTTTTTGTTCCGGACATTTTGCGACTCAACACGTGATCATCTACCAATAAAATTCGTATAATTCTGCAATTTGATTGGTTTTACCCGGCGGACATGTATCATGTTGGGACATTATTGCGGACATGTCCCGGACGTCCCGTCCTGAACTGTCCGCGTCCCTGAAAAATTGGCGGGACAATGTCCGTGTACAACACTGCCCACAACCCTATCCTAGCGTCACCAACTTAAAAAATTTCGCTAAAAAATTTTCACAGTTAAATTAGGATTAGAGTTTGCTATTAAATTAGGTTAAAAAAGTTTTTGTAATACCAAAATTTTGTAAGAAAAACTTATTGTTAGTGCACAGTAAGATGTTTCATAGATAAAATGTTGAGTTAAGACTGATTTTTGGTTTGTTTTGATTTTTTGTGCTTTTTCGCATTACACCTGATTTCAAAATTTGATTGGCTGGCGAAATAGTTGTGAAATTTTCAATGCTAGAATCATTAATAAATTCTGATATCATATATTGTTTTAAAATTTATGTTGATTGAAATATAATATATATTAATTTTTACTAAACTTAATACAATAATATTTGGCAATGATTTGTAAAAAATTCTACTATATTAACTTAAAAACTTTTACTAATCAAACTTAAAGCACATATTTTTAACTTGTGGAATCTCAAATTTTATAAAAAAATATTGAAAACTCATGAAGATACTAATGTTTTTTTTTTTTATGTCAAAGTTTCAAATTGGGTAATAAGTCTTTTATTCAAGTCTGTAGATCAAGGGAGCCTCTTTGAACAACCCAATATTTGTTACAAGGATAAGAATACAACCAGCCACATATACAACTTTTGGTTGTCTAATTTAAGTAGTCTACCCAAAGGTTCTACACTAGCTACCATACCTGCAACCCAACTAGGAGATTGCCTATTTAAACTCTTTGGTTCAAGTTCCTCCTGCCAATCCTATTTGTATCACCAGTACAGATCCTTTGTTATATAAGTCAGTCAAAATCAGTTCTGGATACTGTTGATGAATATCCTCTTAGGACTAATTTATTCTTACAGGACACTCAGTAGAGCTAGTAATTTAAGCTGGCTAATGTAGCTGCAGCTAAGCCGGCTTAGCCAGCTAAGCCAGTGGAA
The DNA here is from genome assembly GCA_003550325.1 of Gigaspora rosea. Lineage (NCBI taxonomy): Eukaryota > Fungi > Glomeromycota > Glomeromycetes > Diversisporales > Gigasporaceae > Gigaspora > Gigaspora rosea. The sequence goes on from QKWP01001031.1 coordinate 129,114, forward strand.
ATAACATAATTATGTTATTTTCACTTAATCTAGGTTATGTCTGACGATGGGATCATATGCCTGTTGTCATTCGAGTGACGACTGATTCGCACTTGCGTCGTCAGAGATATATTAGTATTTGCTCCATCATTCGAGTGACGAACGATTCACGCTTGCGTCGTCATTTGAGTGACGAACGATTTGTGCTTGCGTCGTCAGAAATATATTAGTATTCGCTCTATCATTCGAGTGACAGATACCCGCTAACATGTATATAGCATGGGTATACTATCTGTCACTGAAAAATCTTTGGTGACAGCTTTGGTGACAACTTTGGTGACGGGTTTATTATTAAATTTTGGCTTTAAATTCTTTTTTATCTTGTTCTTATATACTGTCACTAAAGTCACTGAAAATAAAGTAAAATTCTAGGAAAAAATAAAACTTTTTCTTATGGTATACCTTTGATATATACCCAATATATATTATATATATGTAATATACCTACCTTTGATATATACCCGATATATAGTTTATATATATAATATACCCATATATAAAAAAAAAAAGAAAAAAGCTGGAGAAATTCGATCTTTTTTAGAGTTTTCAGTGACAGACATCTAGAAAGCTTTCTAAAAGGTTAAAAATGCAGAATTTGATAGAGATCTCGACTCTGAAAATTTTCTGTCACTAAAAATTTTCGGTGACACTTGGCCATATTAAGATATCGCATATATACTTACTATGTATTTTTTATAACACTACTTTGTGCCGTCTTCTTCAGCTTCTCCCGATGATAGTGGTCCTGAGAACGATACTTACCAGCATGAGTTCTGCATGCTCCATATATCGAAGATGTTAACTTAACACAACCATATTCTTTACATAGTATGCGGGTAGGAGAATCCCAGTGAATTGTACACCCCCCGGGTCGATAGCAACCTCGATTACATACTTTTCCACTTCTAAGAATATAAGAACAACGGTAAAATTCCATATCTAAAGTTTTGCTAATACGTTTTTTAAGTAGTATATATTGTCTAACACTAATTACCTAAAATAATTAATTTTTATTTTGAACTTTTCTCTAACCACTATTATAGTTTCAAATAATAATGTAATATGACTATCCAATATATTCAAAATTTCCAGGAAACCATCGATCACGTGTCAGCAGAATCAGAAGCACCACTTTCTCGACCAGAGAGCCCAGAAAACTCAAAAAATTTCGAGCCAGAGATAGTGGAAGAAAATAACGGGGCCTTCTACCACTAGGGGGCCAAAGCCGAGAGCGTTGCTGAATATATGTATAAAATTCGAGATGATAGTGTAAGGCCAGGACAATTTCTTGGTACAGATTCTGAGATGGAATAGAAGCTATACTTAGTGAACAGCAAGGACATTCATTACACGAATTCATTGATGGCGATGACCCACTTCGCCCTATTATCGATTTTGATTTATATAGAGAAAAATTTGATAAAATCGAACCCAAGCTTACACCTAAAGAGATAAAAAATACACTTTATAATGCTTTTACAAAAACTTGTTTGGATATATTTCCAGAATGGGACAAAACTACTATCACTATTGCCAGTAGTAGTGATTCAAAAAAAATGTCTTATCATATCTCAACATTTGGAATGCGTCTTAAGAATATTGCCAAAGTCGCAGTATTTACCGAACTCGTTCGTAAGAAACTTCCAGTGGGTTTACAAGACAAAGAAATTGTTGACAATATTGCAAATAAAAGATTATTTTCATTACGAATACTTGGAACACCAAAATGTATTGAAGAGACGAGAGAACAAGTACGTGTAAAGAAAGCATTAGGTTCCAAAAATAGGAATGTTTTTGATTTTATGCTTCGTCCTCCTAATGATGAAGCGCCAGTTATAGATAGCCCGATCTTAGAAATTCCAAAAGAAATAGTGAAAAATAGTAAAGCAGATAATGGGACCATTGGAGCTGAAGTCGATTATGTAGAGAAACTACTCAATGTAATGAATATCGAAGGTTTTGATGTTTTATACCCAACTCCCATATCTCCAGATATATTCACTTTAAGACGTATAACAGGATCACATTGCCCTCTATGTAATCGAGAACATAGCAATGATAATGCATATGTAGTCCGAAACAGAAAAACCTATTGTTACTATTGTCATCGTGCAGATCAAGATACGCCTAAAGGTATAAAAAAACCTTCATTAAAACTTATCATTAATGAGAATGTTGAAAATCAGGAAAAAACTTCACCACCACCCCAAAAAATAGAACATCCCAGAATTTCTGATCCAAATGACCACTTCGTATGGGGTGACTTAATTGATATGCGCACATCAGGAGAAATATATACTCGTAATCAAGTTTATGAAGCAATACAAGCAACTATCGCATGTATCCAAACAACTTCAAGATTATGGATACTTAAAATGGAAGATTCAGATAATGGTTTTTACTACGATATGGCACCTAAGCTGGATTTTGCCAAGTATGAAATCAAAATGATAGAATATGGAGGTGAAACAATGAAGTTAAAAACATTAATAGACCGAGCAGTTATTAAAGGTCTAATTCTTTATCGTAATATCGATTTCCTACCATACCCCCCAAATACTTCTCCAATAAATACCAAGTTCTTTAACCTTTTTCTAGGATTCAAAGCCCAACCAATGATTGAGATTAATCCAGCAATTATTGATCCAATTCTATGGCATGCAAAAAATATAATCTCTGATGGGAATGAAGAGCTTAGTAAATATTTCTGGTACTGGTGCGCATATCTAGTACAACAACAATCTAAAAAACCTGGAACAATTCAAGTATTGCATTCCTTACCAGGTTGCGGAAAAAATATCTTAATTGATTTTATAGGTAAGAAAGTCCTCGGATTAGAGCTTTTCTATGCAACATCCGATCTTGGGAAAATATTGGGGCGTTTTAATAGTTGCATTCAGGCTCGTAAACTAATTGTTATGAATGAAACAGGTATGTCTAGTAGAGATTGGAATAAGTATAATGATCATCTTAAATCACTTATCACAGAAGATTATTTAACAGTTGAACGCAAAGGTATCGAACCAAAAGTCATAAAAGATTATGCTGGATTTATGGTATTAAGTAATCATGATGCTCCACTCTGAATAGAAATGGGTGATCGGCGTATCGTGTGTTTCGATGTATCTTCCCGTTGTAAAAGTAACATGGCATATTTTAAGAATTTGGCCAAAGTACTCGAGCACCTGACGCACCAAATGTAGTTATGGCTTATTTACTCAGTCTTAATATCTCAGATTGGAATCCACAAGATATTCCTACTACTAAAATGAAAACAGATATAATGTTGGAACATTTACCAAACCCGAAACGATTTATAATCGATCATATTTCATCTTGGCCTGAAAATAGAACTGAGAATTCAATATGTTCAAATTTATATCAGGAATATCGTATTTGGTGTGAAAGAAATGGTGAAAATCTATTTACTAACAAAAAATTTGGAAAAACTCCTCCAACAATTGGTATAGAACGCAAGCAAGCACGAATCAATGGAAAAAGAGACTGGGTCTATATCCTTGATCGATCCAAAATCGTGAGTAAACTACGCAAATCGGGTATCAATATCGAAGAATTTTCTGACATACCTCAAACCGAAACATCCACCAACACATCCATAAATATCCCTATATTCGATGTTCCAGAAATCGTACCCCCCGAACCAGAAAAAATAGAAGCCACCTCATCAAATACTGATCGTATCGAAAAAGGTAAGAATACATCAACCCCACCAGTTACTAAAATGACCCAAGATCTCTTCGATTCAATAATAGATCAACCAGAATATTCAGTTGCTTCGTCAACTAACTCTACTGATATATCTCCGCCCAAGATCATACATGTAGAACCTATTGATGATAAATCTAAATCTCCTGACATCTCTCCCGACTTATCTGTAAACAATGAACCAAAAACCAGTAACGAAGTAGAGACAGAGTCTTGAATCTCCGATTCATCTTCCCAGCAGATATCATATCCACCCGGATATCAAACCAGGGAGCAGCGAGAAATACGATTAAAGCAAAAAGCCATTGAACTTGGTGAAGATCCTGACAAATTTGTTACTATTACCGAAAAAGACAAACTCGATTCTATAGCATTCCGTGATAGAATGCAGACTGATGCGAGAATGTGTGGTTTTGCAAAGGAGGCTGAAGAAGACCCTAGTGAATATATGGATATGACAGTGCGGGAAAGATTAATAAGTGAAGAAATAATTCGCCGTTCTCTTGAGGAAGATGGAATTATCTCATCATGGCTGGATACTGACGAGGAATGGAAAAAAACAGTGAGCATACTCCAGGCAAATGGTATGCTATGGTAAGTTTATATGCATATAAAATAGATGCAAAGCATCCTCATTTCGTGAGAGAAGTGAATAAGGTAAATTTTGCAGGTAAGAGCTTTGATATAGGGGAATTTTTTGCTCCTACAAACTAGTTAATATAAAAATTTTCAGTTAATAAATATTATACAAACTCTGTGTTATATATACCCATACATAGCCATATATTCTCTTTTCCCAAGCATGGGGGGAAAAAGCATAATTAATTTCAATTTGGAAAAATATTTTTTATAGTGTATATAACCTAAAGAATTATTCATAAACTACTCAACCTATTATAACATTCAATCATGTCAGCCATCGCAACAAAAATCGTTGAAAATTACAATCTTAGCCCCAAGATAAGTCTATCTGAGCTTAGTCAATACACCTCGGAGTTTCTCAAAAATCTTACAGATGATAGAAAAAGGAATCAGGCACGAAGACGTCTTCGGGATGGCTTTAAATTTAGCAGTGAACAGGTGAGTATATTGATACCCAACCAGAGAAGTGGTAAAACTAAAGTCATAAATCTTGCAACTTCCGATAGTTACCAAATTCCCTATCCAACTCCACAAAATTCAGAAGAAACTATCGGAGAAATGGCACATCGAATTATGCGAGATAATCTCAGTGCTAGTGTTGTAAAAGCTGAAGCTCGTGCTTTAGCCAATTCAACGCCAAACGCCAATGCTGGCTCATCACATCTTTCCCGACTCCGAAGAGAACTAAAAAATCTTAGCACTTCATTCCAAATAATCGAAGCTATGAAATTTCCTGATATTACAAAAGATGCCAATGAAATTCAGAGAGATCGACGTAAATTTGTTGAGGCATTCGAGAGAATTGATTATCCAGACCACTTTACATTAGAATCAGTTAAGAAAAGATTAGATAAGTATGATATTTCTATCCTGCCCGATTTACAAGCTCTCGCAGATGTTATGATAATGCTTTGTATACGCCCCGCTGAACTTACAACTTACGCATTACAGACTCTGGAGTAACGGGTTATGCGAAGAACAGAGGTCAGCCAGATATTCCTAGAAAATTTAGATCTATGAGAAAGGATCAAGAACGAGCCAAAGAATTACTAACCTGGATACAGAATGCCATATCTTCTGGTCGAATGGGTAATCCAGGTAAGCCAGGAGTTAAATGGTTCAATAGATTCTTAAAGGATTATAATCTAATTCCCAAATACTTACGAAAAATGGGTGCCGTTTATGGTGTTGTAGCGCATAAGGCTAAGAATATGGCCCACGCTTATACAATTGCAGGAGAATGTCTAAGGCATTCGAGTGACAACCATACTTCTCCAGTACAGAATTACATTGTAGTCAATTATCGGAAAAAAGGACAGACTCCGGAGCAGGCAAGACCATTCTATCTCTATGATGAAAATTAATTACTAATCGCTCTTCTTTGTTCTTATCACATATGTAGCCATTTCATCATTAGAACCAGAATCAGTTTCAGAACTAGACCCAGTTGAGGATGAAGACGAAGAATCATTTAAAAAAGTCTTATTAACTTTACATCGTCTTTTACCTCCACATAGTATCTTGCGTTTTTTAGTAATATCTGGGTTTGCTATCGAATTTATAATATCTTGTCGAACCTCGGGTTTTACTATCTTCAGTAATTCACGGAGAGATATTCGAATTTCTTTATATAGTACTTGTCTGGCAAGATCTATCACTATCATATCGTTAATTCGAGGTGAGATTTCATCTATTTCCAAGCCCAGCTCTTTTGCTTTTTCATATGTAATAGTTGAATACTGTCCACCTGAATCATAAACCGCTTCTGTATCCCTACCATTAACTGATATAGATATTTTTTTCATTGATTCTATTAGCGATGCAATTTTATCATCATTCTCTTGTAGACCCTTTGGGTCATGGCTTTGCAATAAATTTTGATGAACTGGCTCAATATTGTTATTAGCTTCGACCATTGTATATTTTGAATTAATTTTTATTAATATGAGTAAAAATATATTTTTGCATATATTATTAAATATAGAATCACAATGATAACTTTATCTTGCGAAATCAGTAAAGTACCTATTACAGCTACTCATCATTCATGGCAAGGGCTTAGAGTGGATAAATATTTATTGTTAACTTTTTTTCGGCAAAGATATATAATACATAATATAAATTATCATCATGAAAGCGAAAATAGTCAAAGCTAAAGTAGAGGGTCAAAAAGTTAATTGTCGCCTCAGGTAATTCTTCCACATCTAGTTCGGAAATAGAAGTCTCACAGAGTGAGGATGCTACCGCATCTATATATATGCATAAGACTGGAGCGATAAGAAAACATCCCATTCTAAAACGTAAAGTAAAAGGTAAAGTTAATTATTGAGTTTTATAGTAGAGCTAGTGTCTCTGACACATATTAACATATATAAACAGATAAGTATATTGGTTTTATTAGTGTTTAAATCGTATAATAAATATCAAAAAATCTACTAACCTATTTTTATTCGGTTAATAATTGCTAATTTGTAAATCATTCACGATTGCTAGCGAAGATCGAGCGATCCTGGTCCATACTAAATAATTCATGAATGAATTGATCACTGAATCCGAAATTAGTTTAATGAAATCTGCAAATTAAGTTTGTTAGTCTCTAAATATTTAATGTATAAAAATAAGCAAATGATTAATTTCAATACTTACCTGTCTATAATCCTTAATACCGTATACCAACTCTTTTAATTATAAAAATTTTACCTTTGGATATGTCTACTAACCCAACGTCTCAAAACGTTTCATGTCTCAAAAACCTTGCTTTAAATATCCTTAAGAATGGCACCCCAGAGGTCATTGCAAAAGGTGTTGAAGTTCCAGAACTAGATCCATGCTCAAAGTGTAAAGAAGAGCTTTTTTTGTACGAACTTAAAAAACCATTTACCATACTCATCTGTGGACATATATACCACCGTAGTTGTCTTGAGGATTATGTAAAAGATCTTCCACAATGCCCTGAATGTGCAATAGAAATTGAATCTATTGATTATACGCGTTATTCTGGTACTTCTGAACCTAGCTCACAGGATCGAGCACAGAATACCTCAGACCCAATGCAAATTTCGCCACAAATGGCACAAATGACATCTAGTCAAAGCGGGGATACAGTAACCTCAGATACAACTCATAGTTTAAATCTCCCCTTATCGGATTTCTTCATTTCAGACTATATAAAACAGAGTCAAAAAAGACTTAACGAAGATACTACTAAAAATAAATCATCCAATAAAAAATCAAAGCGGAATAAGGAAAAAGGCGATAAGAAAGATTCTAATACTATAAAAAAACTTATTACAGAATTAAAATCTAACACCGCTGAACAAAACACAGATAAAATAACTTCTTACCAAGTCATAGCTACCGAAGCTGACCCACAACCTATCGATTTTCTAAATTTATATACTAAAATTACCTTTGCTGAAAGTGAAAATCAAAAACAAAGTCAGAAAGTAATTATTCAATACTATAACTTCGGGATAGCCATAGCGAAACGCTTCAAGTTTCATTATGAAAAATCTTATAATGTAAATGATGCTAATAGTGAAGTAAATAAAGAAATTGAAAAACAACTTCCCGATGGTACTCCTGAAACTACTAT
>QKWP01001031.1:142241-168851 GCA_003550325.1 Gigaspora rosea
GGTGTCTTCAATTAAAAGGGCCCATTTTTACATTTTTTTGAAAAATGAGTTTTCGTTAAATTCATATAAATTTTGACATGATTGACTTTTTTTAATTATAAATGAAAGTCGAATTACATAATAAAAAATCAAGATAATGTAAAAAGAAAAATTACATGAGGCTGCGTAGAGCCAACACGTCACGAGTTTACCCGATAGTCACCTGCCGTCTTTAACCAATCAATATCGTGAAATTTGATTGATCCCGGATCAGTCCGAAAATCAAAACAAATAATTAAACTCAAATATATATATGTAAAAATGGGCCCTTTTAATTGAAGACACTCCATATAGGCAATGTGAATGTAATTCTCGAATAACTAACATTAAATTCTCAGCCAAAAAGCGTAATTATAAGCCAATCATCGCTCAAGGATTTTCCATAGAACGTTCCAGAATCGATATCCATTTTGGTAATATACCCGACTGTGACGACAGCATGATTAAAAATCCATCTGATTGGCTGTCGATCCTTATAGTAATGCCCTATATAAAAATACGATCGATCATATGAAAAGTCACAAACGAATCTGATTATATCAGATTAAATTTGCTAGAAGCAAGTAATATTGGAAAACAATATTTCTTTAAAATTTCGGTAACCGTTAATTATAAAAATTTATGACTTGCTATTTGCAAGTAAAAAAATTACATAATAAATAGCTAACGAAATTTTAAAGAATATTGTTCTCCGACGTTACTTGCTTCTAGCAAATTTAATCTGATATAATCAGATTCGTTAGTGACTTTTCATATGATCGATCGTATTTTTGTATGGGACGTTTACCCTAATCAGCCAATGAAAATTCAAAGATCGGCAACCAATCAGATGGATTTTTAATCATGCTTGTGACGACTATGCGTGATACGCGCGCTTGATATAAGATTCACTGTTTTGAAGCAAGTTGAAAAAAATTTATTGTAACAGAAGAAACGGTTGTTATAATGGAGAGTAAGTTTATATTCTCTATATTCTCTGGGATTTCTGCCTTCCTCAGCGTTTATAGAATTTTTCTTTCTCAATAGAAATCCCACTATACGATCCTACCTACTTCACCCTTGACCGCGACTGGTCATTATTAAGTTTCTTATTATACCGACAACAATGCGATGATTTTACAGCTAATAAATGTGGCGAACACAAACGATATATTCGCAACCTCTCAGCCATCATTGAAAGTGAAGATCTATCTGAGACTACATACGATCTAGCTTGCGTGGCACTTAATGCAGTACAAGTTAAATATTTTTCTTTCTTGTTGTTTTAATAATGGACGAATACAGTATATTCGAAAATAATGGTAGTGGACAGGTCCAAAAAATAATAACGTTTTTGGATGGGGTCACGTCCTGCGTTCAACCACCAACACTCCTTATCTCGCTCAGGAGTGCATGAGTCTCGTCTCGAGTGGTTCTGTCCTGCCAAAGTGCATGTATGGTTAGTTTGGTTCTGCCCAACACCCTTGATTTCGTTCGGGAGCGTATGAGTCTCACCTCGGGTGGTTCCATTTCACCAAAAAGTGCTTTTTCTTAGTTGAAAGTGAACGGGTCCGAAGAGAATAGTTCTTTGGATGGGGTCACGTCCTGCGTTCAATCACCCAACACTCTTGATCTCGCTCAGGAGTGCATGAGTCTCGTCTCGGGTGGTTCCGTTCTTACAACTAGAATATATTAAAAATAGAATTGAAACAAATGAAAGTTTTAATATAATCAGCAATTAAATAAAAATATCGAAGAATCAGAATACGTCAAATAATAAATAATCAAAAGAATAATAATAATCATTGATTCATTTTATCATTAATAGCAAGAAAAGAAATCAGAATTAATTGTTGATTTCTGGACGAACGCCATTTTAGCACAAAAGCGGAAAATCGAGGCTTTGACTGAACGTTCAGCTTTAGTGGTATGTATTTGGCTTTCAATATAACAAGGTATATATATGATATAATTGAAATACTCATTGCCCATATTTTCCGCTCTTTTTTTTTTACAGGAGGAGCTTACTACTACAACTGTGCGTTCTACTCTTCAACGAGATAATCAAGAAAATCTTATACGAGAGAATGTTACAAGACAGTTAGCTGGTGCGGGAGGTGATCATTCACTACCAAAAAAACGTCCATGTATGATCCAGAAGGAAGACTCGGCTGAAGAATGCACTACTAAAGAAGATTTGCTGAATTCAATAATCGAAACTTCCAATATCTTTGAAAAAGTTCCATCTTATTATAATAAGCTCAAAACCATATGGCATGCCCGTGATTCTGGAGCGGATTATTACATAATTGACTTAGGAGATAATGAAATTATAAAGCAAACACATGAACTTTTGTGCGAAGATGAATTAAAAATGTTATCCAAAAGACTGACTTTAGATGACGAGAACAATCATATAAGTACAAAGGCACATGAATATTTAGCATTATTCGATCAAATTATAGAATATCCTTCGGAGGAAAAAACCACTGAAGTAAATAATTTGATCGATTTAAAGGATGATAACGATGCTAAGAGCAGTGTCATTTCTGAAATGGAAAAAACACTACATAGTCTGAATGAAATAACAACAAAATTTCGATACCTATCAAATTCCCTTCCCCTTCCAGTACTACACTACAATCAATCTCAATACCCTGATATACACATTATCAAGAGTATTTCAAGCCACATAGATAGCTTCACAAAGCTAGAAGGAATTTTAGAAAACACTACAGAACGATCTTGGACAGCACATATCCTAGCATACTTTTTTTTTATTACCTTTAGTTTTCTGGATTCTATACAATACTTTTCATGTGAAAGAGCTATTTCAACAAAGTTAGATTTGCAAGCTGTTGATTATAAGGCAGATGGAGTTGCGGAATTTCTAAAACGGCCCAATCAGATCCCAGTATTTTTACTTGAAGTTTCGGGAGACCCTTCTAAACCGGACCTTGATAAATTCAGCAATGATAGACAAAAATTAATGAAGGAAGGTGTTTTCGCTTTAAATAAGTTCATGATGAGAACTAACCTGCCAACTTGGGAAGTATGTCAAAATTTGGGAATCTTTCTAGCGCAAGGATTTAGTAAGCTATTTTCAGGATATTTCTAAGCTGAATGTGAAGTGTTTATTTTTAACCTTTAGTATATTATTATTACAGGTGACAAACTCGAAATTGGCCAAATGGTCTACATCGGTCCTGGCCTATATTTATATTCCCCGTTCACGGTTCCGAACCTCCTAATTCCAACTTCACTTGACAACTTAGAACATACACCTAGATTGATCCGGACGCTTCTATGCTTGAGATATAATGTCGTTAAGAAGGTTGAAATGTTCAAAAAATTTGAGAGAGAGGGACAACGACATATAATCAAGCCCACAACTAAGTACGTAACTGGGCTCACACCAAACCGACCTAGAGTTGTGACGTTTGCCGAGTTCTTACCTAATGCATCGAAAGAGGAGACAAATAGACAAGGGAATACAATAAGATTAAGGGGAAGAGGTCGAGGAAGAGGGAAGGTTAGTTCAGGTTCTATTAACAGTTCATGATCAAGTGTATTAGTATATCTGTCAATTTTTTTTTTCTAAAAGTTTCTTGTATGGAGTCTGTATAATATATATAATAAAGTAAATGCTATAATGTATACGAAACCGGCATATAAACATTTTTACTCGATGCACATTACACTTGTAAAAAACAAAAGCGATGTGAATTCAGTCATATGATTTTTATTTGTACAGAGATCACCAAAATTACATAATTAAGAATGAAATTAATACCGAGCTTAATAACTCACCGAATATTTTAAAGCACGTGATACTGGCTATGCCAAGAATGACAGAAAATATTTTCTAGACTTAAAAATATCTGATATCGAAGAAGTCTGTCAAAATGATGTTGGCAGGATTAGATCCTTAGAGGAATCCATTACATCCAATGAATCTAAAGCTAATTCGACCAATGAATCTGAAACTAATCCGCGAGGCTCTTCAACTAATTCGTCTTCAAGCTCTCTCTTCCAGTTCTTCTGGTAAGATAATTCTTTGTTAATGTATTGAGAGGTTTGACTAACTTTTTTTGATTGTAGGCTCAAGCCAAAGATTCGCAAATATCATTTCTGGGTAATCCGGGAACAATTTTCAGATAGATTTGATAGGATTAAGAGTGCAAATGATTATTCTTTAGATCAGATGTGCGCTGTTATATCAGTTGATATTCTTAATCTTGGGATGAGAGCAATTAGAAAAGATACAATAAAGGGTTTTTACCGTAGGGATAATATAAAAAGCGAAAACTTAGAAAAGATAGGTGCTTGGATAAACTACTATTGAGTAGCAGGGAAGGAACTGTAAATATGAGTTAGGGCTTGGCAGGCTTAACAAGCAGACGTGTTCTTTCATGCCTTTCCTTCCTTAAACATCCTGCTACTCTATCATTTTTTTACTTCCATTTTTACTTATCCCTTTCTTACATATTACTTTACAAAGATATAATAAAGATTTACTTTGAATTATTGGCATAAGTCATGTGCCTGTGACCTCGAAGGTCATGTACACATGATTACTGCGCCATATATTAAATTGATATCAATGTCTATTAACTCACATATGATCAATATTTTTGCCAATTTACAATCGCGTAAAAATAAAAAATAGCGAGGTCGCCGGACCCCCCCCCCCCCCCTTCTTTATTTAATAAAAAATGTTACCAGCGTGACAATATAACATACAAATATAAATATATTTTTATTATATAATTAAAAAACATATGCCTCAAAGAGGCGCCCTTAACAGGTTAGGTTGGTGGGGTTTACAATTGATCTAATGCTTCTTGAGCATCACAGAATTCATATCGAATCATTTATAATTTGATCCAAAAATTTTATGCCCTTTTTACTTTGTAAAGAGATCGTGATTATTTTTTTTTTCTTGGCAAAAAACGTGAACACGGTTCACGATCGGAATAATTGAAATTTTTCTGAGATTTTATTAACTAAGTTTTGAACAAATATATATCTTATAAAAATATTATCGAACATGCATTCCGAATTAGATTTATTGAAAACCCGCATCGCTGAGCTTGAGGCTGAAAATGCGAAGCTTAGGCAGACTATAAAAGAAAAATCTGATCTTGAGGCTGAGAATTCCAAGCGTAAAGCTGAGAATGCTAAACTTAAAGCTGAAGTAGCGAAATTAAGATATGACATTGAAGAAATAAAATTACAAACCCAAGTTATTCCTAATGAATTTGATATACCTTCTACAGGAAATATTTCGCAGTTATCCGCTCGTCCAGAATTACCTCAACTAGAACATAGCTCGACACAGGCCCAAGGGGGTAAATCCTTAGATTCATCTAAATCGCCAACAGAGCCTGAATCATTCGCAACCTCTTTGCCAGAAGAGATTATTGATGACGATTCAGCCGAGACCCTAGATTTTGTAGAAACGCTATATAAAGAAAATGTTAGTAACGAAATAATGGAGAGAACTAGGAAAAAGAAGTTTCAAAATCAAGAGGTGTCTTCTGGAAAACAAGACACTTTTTCAGAAGAATCTGTACAAAATATATCTGAAAAATCTATCGGGAATTCGGCTAGTACATACGTGCCAAGTTTAATGTCTGAAGTTGTACAAGGTTTGTTACAAGAATTTTCAGTAAACTCTATAGAAGGAAAAAATATTGAATTTATTAATAATGAGCCTTCAAATTCCGCACCTGTTGAGCTTGCTCATTTGTTATATCAAGCTAGTAAAGCGAGAAAAAAATCTATCAAAGCTAAGCAGGAAGAAATTTTATCTTGGGGTTGCTATTCTGAAAAATACGAAGATAGAGTTATAAAGATTACATCCGAAAAAAATAAAAATCTTAAGGATAAGACTGCCAGAACCCAGATTTATAATGAAATGAAGCCATACCTCACGGGCATTTCTGATGAGTATTTACGCAAGATAACAAGTAAAGCAAGAAAAATTCTTAAGCTATTCGGGTGGGAATATGACACTATAACCCAGAAAAAAGTTAATGGAATAGGATGGTATATGGTTAAACAAGTTACTTACAGTGCCGATACTATTTCAAGACTTACTAATATTGAAATCCAGTATATTATAGATCAAGTAACTTCACTACAAGAAGGTATGACAGTACTAAAAAGCGTGAACACAGTTCACGATCAGGAGTCGAAATTACCAAACATTGAGGTAAGTGCATCACCTATACCTTCCTCCGATTTGAAAGTTAAAGCAAATGCATCATCTGCATCTCAATCTAAGAATCCATCTCATCGTGCTAATTTCCGCAACAAAACATTGGAGCAATATGCCATAGAACATGGTCTTGATCCAGAGAAATTTACGGTCATTACTGAGGCTGAGAAAAAAAGGTGGAGTATGGGATGCTTCCGAGAGGACTTGGAGAGGGATATACGGTTCTATCGTGGTGGAATAGAGAGGAAGGAAGATCCTAGAAAATATCGTAAATTTTTAACAGATCGGGATAGGATAATCGGAGAAGAGTTATTACGTCGCAGTATACTAAAAAGTGGTTTAAGTACTGCATGGCTCGATAACCTTATGGAAGAATGGGGAAAAATCCATACTCAATTCATACAAATTTTTAATTAGGCATAACCAAGTACAAATACCCTACTTCGTAAAAAATAATTAATACTTTGCTAGTTATATATTATAGTTTTGGTCAGATGCACGTTAAAATAAAAAATTAGGAGCCCAGAAGACCCCCTTCTTTATTTAATATAATTTGTTGCCGGAACAACAATATAACATACAAATAAAAAAAAAATTTTATAATAAAAAAAATAAAAAAAATGATATAGGGGGTACGATTATAGATAGTCATCTGCATGACCAGGATTTATAACACTCCAGTCATCATTTTTTTTATAATTTTCTACGGCTTCTCTCGAAATAGGGTAGAGGGGGTCATTATCTGATTTTAATGTAACAGAAAATTATATTTCAGATAAATACTCAAAACCCGTTCCAGAAAAATACAAACTTAATTACGCAATATGAAATTTACTTACAAGTTCTATTACTGTATTGAGGTCTTCGATTAGACGACCTTGGGTTAGACGTTACTGGGTTAGACGGTGTTGAGTTAGGTGGTGCTGGGTTGGACGGTGTTAAGTTAGGTGGTGCTGGGTTGGACGGTGTTGGGTTAGACGGTGTTGGATTGTTAGAATTATTAGTACTGCTCATTTTTGCGTTCCTAAAAATAAAAAATCGTAATGAATAAGGTTTCACCCCAGTAGTCATCCTAGAAAACAATTGTAGGTCGAAACCCTCCGTATAAAACAAATACATACGTTAGAAATAAATTACAAGTGAATTAAGTAAAAAAAAATAGATATGAGCAAAAAATATTATAACCCACCCAACAAGGAACAAAAAATCGCCTATTTATACTTAACGTTCGTTAGATCTAGAGAACTTACCAGAAGGAAAATTACAAGATTAGTAATTACGTTACTCTAACACAAAGCCAGATCACACTTAACAAAGAACTCCATTTCGGTTATAAGTTCCAAATACTGAATATATTTTGTAGTTTTTTTAGGTAAATTAACTCCCCTTAGATTCGACGATCTCTCCTGCGAAGTAAAAAAGTCAACGATCTGATGATCTCGGAGATTCGAAGCTCCCGTAACATATGAATTTTGATAAAACTGTTGATAAAGAACGTTATGCTCATTACCCTTATAGCCTTTTTAAGTCCCATTCTTATCGCGGGATCATATATAATAGAAAAGGGTAAAAATCGACCGTGAGAAATTACAGCTGATTTCAAAATTAGTGGGACAACGTGAAAAATTTTTGTTGATCCGCAGTAAATTTTCGGTAATTTCATTTACCGAAAATTTTATAGTTTTTCGATAATATAATTTTGCCCGAAATTATTATCACGGTATTGATTGTTTTGATTTTCGGACTGATCCGGGATGTTTTGTTACAAAACATCCCGGATCAGTCCGAAAATCAAAACAATCAATACCGTGATAATAATTTCGGACAAAATTATATTATCGAAAAACTATAAAATTTTCGGTAAATGAAATTACCGAAAATTTACTGCGGATCAACAAAAATTTTTCATGTTGTCCCACTAATTTTGAAATCAGCTGTAAATTATGCGAAATCGCATATTTTATGCGCTATAAGGTGAATTATGCGAATATTATGCCGGATCAAAATCCTGGACACTCTAACCCACCGGAAAGTCTACGGACACGTACAGATCACGTGATATTTCATCTTATGGACATGTACCAAAATAATAATTTTTTGATTTAAAAAGCGATCCGGCAAGACTTTTGTACTAAGTTAACCTCCTCAATCATTCTAATAAACCATGTTCCCCTNGGTCAAGTTTTTATCGCACATTCGAACTGATAAACCTGAACATCAAGTGATCGCTATCGCTATCGTTATTATAAAAATATTAAAATCAGTTTATATTCCGACGGCCTCTGGAAGCCTTCGAGATATGGAATTTAAGAATTTGTAAATTATGTGTGCGGACCCGTGGGACTGTTAAGTTGCATTATATAATGCAACATAATAAATACTTTATTTTTCTCGAGAGTTTTTTGAAATAGTTTAACAACCGCTACGTGTTGGCGGATATATGTATTGTAAATTCTAGATAACTGCTGTTAAGCAACTGTTGAAGTACTGTTCAAAATAACAGATCAGCGAAATATCAAATTATCTTTGTTAATTATGTGAATCGAATAAATTAAGATTAAAAGTAAATATCGATATGTGAAGTCGAATCGTTGTACGTGATTGTATTAAAATAGTACACATATATGTTTACAGACATTTTCTTTAAAGCCACCTATTCATCCATAATCTAAAAAATCGATGTGCAATATAAATCGGTTGTTGACCGAACATCTAAAATTCGTCAGCCGTATGAAATGTACAAATATTTATGAAAACAGCCCCTTGAAAACATTCATACTATCATCTAAAAAGGGATATAACAAGCCACGTAACAATAACCAACTTGGACATTCCTTGAGCGCTACGTGCATGAGGTTCAAATAAATACATATATAAAAAATCTTTTTTCCTGAAGTTTTCAAATTCATCCTTTTTTCTGTTTGGTCCGCAAAAAATACACGATCTATATATACTTCCACATGGGGCGTATGCAAGGTGAGGAAGGTCCAACAGACTTCCTGGGTTTTAAACCACCAGGCTACACTATGTGAATGATATGAATGTATCCACCTCACTCTTTTGTTCTTATACAAGTACTGCTTTGAGGGTGTGATCGTCAAATTACTATTGTCTTTTAGTGAGGAGAGGAAGATTACAGGCTTCCCGCGATTTAGACCACTGAGCTATTGGATGAGAAATAATTTGAATGTATCCATCTCGCTTTTATTATACTTCTACAATAGTTATGCAAAAATTTTTTCCCATATATATTTTTTCTATACACTATTATAGAGGGCGCGATCATCAACTATCATTGTCTGCGTAGTGAGGAGAGGAAGATCACACAGGCTTCCCGCAGTTTAGTCCACTGAGCTACGAGATGAGAAATAGTTCAAATGTATTCACCTCGCTTTTTATTTATTATACTTCTTCCTGGAATAGTTATGCAAAAAATTTTGTCTTTATTAAGCGATAGGACCTCTGACTTAATATATTTAATTGATATTTATTCATTACAATACCTCTTGCAAAAATTGAATCCGAAATTAAGGAAGTATTAAGTTGATAAAATCTAATAGGTCTATAAACCGTATAATCATTAAAAAAATTATTGTCGAATATGTCAGGTCTTAGTATTTCTATTATTATCGACAAAAAAGATAGAACACTACCTAAACCCTTTAACAACTGTCCTGGGTATGATATGAGGTATGTGCAATCATACGTTTTAAATTATTGTGGTTATGGTGGTGAACAACTTGAACGACTTTATGCAACTGAAAGATTATACGATAACTTGTCTATCGTAAGGCAGGATGAAAATCTTATTCAATGGGCAGTACGAGTTAGAATTGATCTTCAAGATTTATTACTCCAACAAAAATTTAGTGTATATCACCAATCCTGCTTATTTGCTTCTTTTCCTGGAGGTAAGTTAAAAAATTTTAATTACTATCGCCCAAAACCATTCAAGAATGGGATTGCAATTTGCTTTGGGTGTTGGAAGGTATTTCGTGTTAATGTCGATGTAAAGCCGAAGAAGAAGCACCATTTCTCAAGAGGTAGATATATAGAAATTCTTGAACCTAAAGACCTGATGCAGGAACATTGGGATTACGGGTGCGATAAAGCTAGAACTAGAGATGGTTCAGCAAGAATTATTCAACAGGCATATAGATGATTCCAAGAAAAAGTACCATCGAATGCACGACTTGCTTGGAACAGCTTAGGAAATGATAATACTCCGGATGATATGAAATTTTTAGGTTTAACAAGACGTGAAGTGAAAAATTCTCAGACTCGAGAACAATTTAATCAGTGGCGTACTAAATGGATTGAATTATATAAAAACAATCCTATGATGTGCAGTTCCATTATTAATAGACAATATAAAGAATATTATATTCCGGATAATTGGATAGAATGTAAAAAAAGTCAATTGCTAGTTAGATTCCAAAAGCGACTTTTGAAACTTGAAGCATGATAAATATTTATTTGATTTATTTATTATTTGAAGTTTCGATATATCCGATTATTTATACTAATTAAATATTTATTAATAAAATATATAGATATCTGGCTTACATATTTTTGTATATGAGTGTATTTTGCAGGACACAAAAATCCCTATTACAGATAATGTATTGAGTTCGTTATTTTTTTTACATTCACCTCAATTTCATATCGGCAGGATCGATTAGCTCTTAAAATAGAGTGGCGAGTAGAATGTATACTATATTATTGTATTAATAAATAACAGAAAAAAATAAATATTCGATTATCAAACCTTGGTTTATTCATCTAATTTTAGAGGGGTATCCCAACCTAAACGTACACTTAAAGGATCGTCTACTGCTTTAGTAAAATCAAAAACTACAAAATTTCGATCTCTTAAATGTTTATCAATAATTTTAGATGCTTTTTTTGGATCGTCTGTATACTGGCATATGATTCTACTAATATCGTCCCGACTACCACTCCCCCGGAATAAGCATAAATGTGAGATATTTTCACGAATAATTTTTGGGGTTTGTGTATATTTCTGGCTTACATATACGGGTGAGATATTTTGATGCCGGCTACTAATAAAGTAAGGAATAATTCGTTCTTGTACTTTCTTTGGTTCAGCACATAAATCCTCAAATACAACAACTGTACTTCGCTCTGGAAAGAATTTAGTTATATCTGGAATTTTATCTGGAGATATTCTTTTAAATGTAACATCTTCTCGATATGGTTTAGGGGCATTTGCGAAGATCTGGTACGCATTTTTTACTAATTCCCATTTTGGTTCAGAATGCTTTCCTATCAATACCAGATCGTCATTCTTAATATACCGATTACCTTTTTTCCCATTAAACATGCATTGGAGCTTTTTACCTAGCATAAGATTAATAACCATATTTGTTTTTCCACTATTAGAACCCCCACATACCAGTAATCTGAATGGGGCATCTGGAGAATACTTATTACCTTTCATTTGTTCTGAGGATTTATTAGATATCTCATCAATAGCATATATGAATATAGGCATTTTTTCTTCTTTCATCCCGATTAAGCCAATTATTGCTCTATAGATATATAATATATATATATCCTGCAATTTTTTATTCCGATAAGTTATTTGTATTTGATAGATAACCTTTTTCGATCAATATGGTTCTGATATAAGGTAAGAGATCACATGTATACGGTATTTCGATAAGATCTATTCCTTGTCTTTTACATAAATCCCGCTTTTTTTGATCTCGTATCCTTTGGTCATCCAAATCAATTTGCCTCCCTTTATGAAACATCGCATTTTGATGATAGTGTTGAACACCCTGAAATTCGAATGCAAGGCCTAACTCTTTGTTATACCCGTCCAACTGCATTCCATTCAAACATGATGGTTTACAGGATGGGAATTTTTTATTTAGTAAATCTTCGAAAATATATCTTATGTTTCTCTTAGTGGCATGATGGCATAAGGGACACCATTCAAATTTCGTAGTTATTAATGGATATGGATATTCCCACTGATGCTTTCCGTTTTCACAGGACCAGAGGTATACATCGAAATCATTTTTTGGCCAGTTTTACCAAGACATTTTCCGCCATGCTTTTCAGCATATGCAACGGCTTTAGCCATTTTATTAATAATACGAACAAAATTAACAGACTGGGAATGAGTATTTTCTTCCAATATGCTCTGAGGCGGATACTGAAGTTTTTCTAGATCAATTAGCATGAGTTCCTCAAGTACAAACCCACGTGTAGGTGCGAATTCTCCATCTAAATAATATAATACTNTCCAAAAGCGACTTTTGAAACTTGAAGCATGATAAATATTTATTTGATTTATTTATTATTTGAAGTTTCGATATATCCGATTATTTATACTAATTAACTATTTATTAATAAAATATATAGATATCTGGCTTACATATTTTTGTATATGAGTGTATTTTGCAGGACACAAAAATCCCTATTACAGATAATGTATTGAGTTCGTTATTTTTTTTACATTCACCTCAATTTCATATCGGCAGGATCGATTAGCTCTTAAAATAGAGTGGCGAGTAGAATGTATACTATATTATTGTATTAATAAATAACAGAAAAAAATAAATATTCGATTATCAAACCTTGGTTTATTCATCTAATTTTAGAGGGGTATCCCAACCTAAACGTACACTTAAAGGATCGTCTACTGCTTTAGTAAAATCAAAAACTACAAAATTTCGATCTCTTAAATGTTTATCAATAATTTTAGATGCTTTTTTTGGATCGTCTGTATACTGGCATATGATTCTGCTAATATCGTCCCGACTACCACTCCCCCGGAATAAGCATAAATGTGAGATATTTTCACGAATAATTTTTGGGGTTTGGGTATATTTCTGGCTTACATATAAGGGTGAGATATTTTGATGCCGGCAACTAATAAAGTAAGGAATAATTCGTTCTTGTACTTTCTTTGGTTCAGAACATAAATCCTCAAATACAACAACTGTACTTCGCTCTGGAAAGAATTTAGTTATATCTGGAATTTTATCTGGAGATATCCTTTTAAATGTAACATCTTCTCGATATGGTTTAGGAGCATTTGCGAAGATCTGGTACGCATTTTTTACTAATTCCCATTTTGGTTCAGAATGATTT
This sequence comes from Gigaspora rosea, assembly GCA_003550325.1. Taxonomy (NCBI): domain Eukaryota; kingdom Fungi; phylum Glomeromycota; class Glomeromycetes; order Diversisporales; family Gigasporaceae; genus Gigaspora; species Gigaspora rosea. The sequence goes on from QKWP01001031.1 coordinate 155,608, forward strand.
CCTATCAATACCAGATCGTCATTCTTAATATACCGATTACCTTTTTTCCCATTAAACATGCATTGGAGCTTTTTACCTAGCATAAGATTAATAACCATATTTGTTTTTCCACTATTAGAACCCCCACATACCAGTAATCTGAATGGGGCATCTGGAGAATACTTATTACCTTTCATTTGTTCTGAGGATTTATTAGATATCTCATCAATAGCATATATGAATATAGGCATTTTTTCTTCTTTCATCCCGATTAAGCCAATTATTGCTCTATAGATATATAATATATATATATCCTGCAATTTTTTATTCCGATAAGTTATTTGTATTTGATAGATAACCTTTTTCGATCAATATGGTTCTGATATAAGGTAAGAGATCACATGTATACGGTATTTCGATAAGATCTATTCCTTGTCTTTTACATAAATCCCGCTTTTTTTGATCTCGTATCCTTTGGTCATCCAAATCAATTTGCCTCCCTTTATGAAACATCGCATTTTGATGATAGTGTTGAACACCCTGAAATTCGAATGCAAGGCCTAACTCTTTGTTATACCCGTCCAACTGCATTCCATTCAAACATGATGGTTTACAGGATGGGAATTTTTTATTTAGTAAATCTTCGAAAATATATCTTATGTTTCTCTTAGTGGCATGATGGCATAAGGGACACCATTCAAATTTCGTAGTTATTAATGGATATGGATATTCCCACTGATGCTTTCCGTTTTCACAGGACCAGAGGTATACATCGAAATCATTTTTTGGCCAGTTTTACCAAGACATTTTCCGCCATGCTTTTCAGCATATGCAACGGCTTTAGCCATTTTATTAATAATACGAACAAAATTAACAGACTGGGAATGAGTATTTTCTTCCAATATGCTCTGAGGCGGATACTGAAGTTTTTCTAGATCAATTAGCATGAGTTCCTCAAGTACAAACCCACGTGTAGGTGCGAATTCTCCATCTAAATAATATAATACTGGTTCATTCTTCGTTACTACAATTTTTCGGATTTTATATAAAGAAGGGCTCCAAATTTCATCCGTTGCACGCCTTTGATTTTCCATACCTCCTTCCCATTCCGCATTAGCGAGTAGGTAACGAACAGTATCTCCCTTTTTTAATTTTTCTTCGTCTTTACCAACTGAACATTTATATTTTGTAGATGGTCTAGACTCTACCCTATCCAATCTAATTGCTTTCACAGATGCTAATCCCCATTTCTTTGATCCTGGCGCTCGTATAAGTCATGTTGGATAATTATTCAAATATTCAAGAACTTTTGGTAAATGTTTAACCCATGCCCTTATTAATTTAGGATTCCCGGATATACTTTCAATAGCAGATTGAACTTTGTATAACATCTCTGCCAATGTCTTACAAAACCTGTCTACGATTGCAAGTCCCCGATGAGAGTACGGGCCTATAACTCGGATTGTAACATTATGCGCTTCCATCAACAAACTTACTGATTTTTTGAATTCTGATCCACTATCACATTGTAATAAATCAGGCCAGTTAAGAGGGATATTCGGGTTGTCATAAATTTTCTTAAATGCCGTGGCTATCTCTGAACTGTTTTTTGAAGTTAGAGGAACAGCATATTTAAAACAAGATGCGACATCTACAACAGTAAGTGCCCATTTGTATGTCTTTCTATTAACTGTATCATTTGTAAGGCGTAGCAAATTACACATATGTACACAATTCGGGCGAGTGATTTTGCCATAACTAACCCGTGGAGTATCTTTTGGTGGTGGAGCATGTTTTTGCCATTCATTCTGGTTTGTAAGCCACTCACATACCTTTTTATATGGGAACTGATACCCCTCTGCTTTAAGATCTTTCCATAATTTTCGGGGGTTGAAATGATACCCTGTTGGTTGATAGAATAATAACCGGCAAACTAGGGCCAATTCCTCATCAGTACTAATTATAATACTAGGTTGGTTCATTTTCGATACATTTTACTATATTAATAAATTATTATTTGGTAAAGTTTCCAGAAGCGTCGATATATTATAGGCTTGTACAATGCCATCAGATACAATAGTGTTTCCACCTAGTGAAACAATCAAAAAATTCGAAGCTAGTTTGCAGATAATAAAAAATCGATTCTGTAAATTACAATGGAATCTAGACTTAAAAGAAAGTTACATTAAATATCTCGAAAATGAAATTTTGATTCGGGATGAAGAACTAGATCCATTACGCCTGGAAATATCTAATCTTAAAAAACAGTTAGAAAAGGTGTTTCAAGATTCTAAAAGTCGAGAGAATTATGTTGATTATTTAGAACAAAGGTTAGTAATTTTTTAGGATGAAATCGACAAACTTAATGAAAAAATACTTATTTTGTATAAAAATTCTAATGATACTTTAGATATGGCACAACAACCAGGGTCACCCAGATTATCTTTACCTGAAAATCAAGCCAATATCCAGAATCATAGGATTCAACGAGAAATCTATAATATTGGATTATATTTCCGAAGCCCAACTACAACAACACCTACAATAAATAACATCATATATTATCTTAATATAATTTCTGATGCCGGAAATAGGCTTGAAAGATTAGTACTAGAAATATATCCACGAGCTAATGCACGTGCAATCAATGCAGAAAATCGAGTAGTAGATTTGCAGACCCGGCTAACAAATTTGCAAACCCAGATAGCTGATTCACAAACCCAGATAGCTGATTCACAAACCCAGTTAGCCACGCTTCAAAATGATTATGATCTTCTTTATCAAGCTTATAGAGCCCACAAACTTAATTATCACTTATTAAAAGCAACTTGTATAGAAAAAAATAAGCGTATATCAGAGCTACTCCAAGAAAAATTTGTATCACGTCTTTTAAATAGACAATTTCAGATTCAAGCCCAGCAAAACAGCCAGCAACTACAAGATTGTAAGACGGATGGGGCAATTACTACGCATCTCTTAAATCTTACAACAAATCGATACACCAAATAGAAAAATAAATGCAAGACTCTAGAAAATGATCTATTACTTGCCGATGTTCAACTGGACAACAAGTGGGGTAAGTGGAAAACTCGGGCACGAAATTCTGAGCAATTAATTTTGAATTTAAATCAACAAATTTTTACGCTACAGAATAATTTACCTATAAATATACAAGCAAATATGGCATTACAACCACTACCACTACCAAATTTTTCAGGTGAATATGATGAGGATATTGATATTTTTATTAGTCGATTATCGTCATATTTAGCTGGCACTGGTATAGACCCAGTTGCCAATAGGGATCAAGCATTTGGTATTCTTAGAGGGTGTCTACATGGGAGAGCATTAGAATGGTTTGATCGAAAAATTCTTGGTAAACGATGGGAACTTCACAATATTTTTGCAAATCATGGCCAGGCTGGTATGGGTGCTCTTCGGGGACGCACTATGGCACAGATGAATACTAGTAATAGCTTTAGAAATCCTTCAATTGCCCATGACTATGCAAATACTACTGGTAATAATGCAGTAACCGTAGGTGTTTCTATGATTCCAGCTGAAGCTTTTACTGAAGATTGGCGCTTAGCTGAAGGATGTCCATCGGATAGACCTGCCAATGCTGTTAATGCAGGTAATGCTAATCCTATAGTATTTGGTGACATTCGGATTGGTCAAGCATTATATTGGCTCAGAAATGAACATCCTACAGTAATAAGTGAAAAGCGCAATTTATTTATGGATCATTAGCTCAGGGGGGTGAACCTATAGGAGACTTTTACTCAAAACTTTTAAAATATGGAAAAATGCTTAATCTTGATGAGCAACAGATTAAGGGACAATTTCTAAGAGGTTTGTCTCTAGACTTGGAGGATGATGCAGAACGCATTGGTGCTGAGCAACCATTAGCTGCTCCTTTTGAAATTTTAAAGCGAATTGAAATGCGAAGAGCAGAGAAAAAAATTAGGATTAGTTAGTAAAATACCCCAGTCTAGTTATAAATTGTCATCTAAATTAATAACACCTACACAATCCCAATCCGTTTCTTCGCAATCAGCTCCTTAGCAAATACAGCAATCACAACCATTGCAGACACCTCAACCTTATTATGGACCACAACCTCCTGGCACATATCAAAAAATGCAAGATATATTAATGGATAGATTTGTACAATGGATCACTGGGGAGGTTTCAGAATTTGTTCCTATCTCCAAGCCCAATTTGCCTCCAAAACCAGTAATAAAGAAAGTTCAAGTTGACTCCGATGAAGAACTTGCCAATCTCACACAAAAGCAATTAAAATTACATGTAGCCAAAGCTGTTAAAAAAGCGGTGAAGTCGCATCACAGATGTTCTATTTGCAATAAAACTGGACATAATCGCAATTGTCTTAAAAATAAAAAAAAGAGCAGGTCTAAAAATAAATCCAAAAAGAAAGGTAAGGTCAATATCGCTACTGTAGATTCAAGTTCTGAATCAGGTTCAGATTCTAACACTTCTAATAATGAATCCGATTCTGGCTCTGAATCTGGATCTGATTCTGGAGAATCCTCAGTTGAATCTGAATCTAAAAGTGACGTTAAGGTTCATATTACTAAAGTAAAAAAAAAGTAAAGCGTAAGAGCAACGCTACAAAATCACTATCTAGAAAGAAATCAAAGCAACCCAAAATCAAAAAAGAGGAACGAGATGGAAACCCATCCAAGCCCTGCAAGGAGAACCAGAAAGAGACCTCCACTTCTAGTAAGTTCCAAAATAAATCAACTATTCTTGAACAGAATATTCGGCGAATTTTGTTAGATATGCTTGAAAAGGTTTTACTTCCATACCAGTTAGAAAAACTTAAACCTGAAAATAAAAACTTAACTATTCCAGATTTCATAAACCATCGAGAGCTGGTTCCAAAAATTTCTGAATCGGATGGGGAAGAGAATATTATAGATAATCCCATGGAAATTGATTTTGTCTGTAGAAAAGAGCCAGCCACAGATGTTGCAACTGCAAAATGTAAAATTAAACGTTTAATTATTCCTGGTGCAGGGCTTGATTCTTGTGCAAATTTTCCAGTTATGACCGAGGATATTGCTAAGCGTGCAAAGCTATTAATTGATACAAAGGAAAAACATGATCTTAGTGGAGTTGCTACAACCCCTACTGAATCTATTGGAACTGTACGCAATGTACCTGTGACATTTGCTCCCGGATGTACTATATATTCTGATTTTGCAGTAGTTAGACATCCAAAGCCAATGTTAATCTTACCTAATACATTACTCAATAAGTATGATTATGATTTACTTGCATCGAAACGCGAGTTAAAACTGATATGCAATGGTAAGGAGTTTTTTATTCCAATCAATATGCATAAGGTGAAAAATAAATTAGAAGTGAACTACATGACTATAGTTCAAGATGGTAAGTCTTCAGTACCAGACCAAATTTCTCAGGAGGCAGATAGTGATGATCCGTCATTAAAAAAAAATGCATAAATTGTGAGAAGTATGAGAAAAGTCTTTATAATGCATTTAAATCGATCTCAGAACTTAATGATTGTAATGAAGCTTTGCAAGTGAAGTGTGGTAATATTATTGAGTCTGTTGCAGATAAAATCAATATAGATTAAGTAGTAAATTTTATACGAGCGCTACTAGCTAAGTTTTTATCCTTTCTTTTTATTTCTCGCTCAATTTGGGCAACTATATCTGTATTAGGAATGTCATCATTCATAATATTTTCACTTATTTTTCTTACCTTCTTTCCACTATTAGAAGACAAGTGAGAAAAGTAAATTGATCTGGAACTAGATCTTTTCTTTTTTGTCCGCTCATTTGAGATATTATTTTTAGGCATAGATGCTATTTCAGTGTTTTGTATCATTTGTTGCTTACGCTGAGGTAATCCTTGTGCATGCCTTTTCCAAATTTCATAAATTCGACGTGTTGAAGTACTATATTTATCAACCATTTTTTTACATGCATTTTTAATTGTCCCTCGAGATTAAATAATTTCCTCAATAGCTTCTGGAGGTAAATAAGGCGTTCCGGCACGATAATATTCTACAGTTATGCGTTCTATCCTTTTTTCTAATTATAAAAAAATATATATATAATTTTCGAAAATTATCGGTAATTATATATAATCAATGTGTGATAATCTTCTAAAGTAACCGGTAATTATATATTTATTTTGCAATAATTTTCTAAAGTAACCAGTAATTACCCGATATTTTTCAATACTTTATATTAGATTCTAAAATTTATAAATTATCTTATGAATATTACATATAGTTTAACCAAAGATATATGGCCAATGTATATACACTATGAGATTTTGATAAAGGGCATCGCCTTGGTAGTATGCGGGAATAAGAACTTGAAGAATCTTTACATCACAGTTTAAAGTCTATATCTGAGCTAAATGATTGCAATGAAGCATTACAATCCAAATATTTGAAACAAGTGAAGGCTTTCAATCGAGAAAGAAAAAAGTGGAATCGGGATTCATTGTGTTATAGTACCGAGTTTCAAAAATTACGTACTCATACTTCACAAATTATTGATGAGGGTAAACAACTTCAAAGCGAGAATACTAACCTTACATCTCAACTTACTCAATCACAGATTTCCCAGGCTGAGTATAAAGCCAAGTATGATGCCCAATTGAAAAAAAAAAAATCGCTCCAGTCAATAATCAAAATATTGGAAGGTAAGTTGACTTGGCTCAGAAGGATGCGTTTTCAATTCAAAATAACTCGACCAAAAAAGAATCTGAGATATTATCCCTCAAATCTAAAATAATTGAATTGGAACAAGAGTTAGCTTCAATGGTTAGTAAGCTTAGATATCTAAAATCCGAGAATAAATCAAAACTTGTAGTTGGTAGGAATAATAAAAAAAATACGCAGAGCGAGAAACAAAGTTCCATAATCAAGTCTGGCGATATATCTGCAATTAGTGAACCTATCAAAAATCTCAGTAAATATTTTATACGTAAAAAAAGTATGGATCAAACTGAAAAAATCGATAGTAATATCTCAGATCATATTGATTATGAGAATACCCTGATATCTGAGGAATCAATAATTCAAAGCTATATCCCAACTCCAAAAGTCGATGCTGAGAATTCTACCAAGTTAAGTGATGACATCAATATTAGTGGAACTAACAACAATGTATTCCAAGGAATATCGGATGTGGCTCCATATCTTGTACAGCCAGAAAATCATACCTCCTCTTTGATTGAATCGAATTTCCAGATGTCACCACTGTTGGCATATATTATTCTTATCTTGTTGGTTATTGCAGTTATATGGTTCGTGGTATTGAGGCGTGGATTGAGTATAGATAAAAAAAGTGATCGGCTATAGGGTGCGTGGGCTAGGCATTAGGAACTATCTATTTAAACTTCAGTATTTTTTATGTACGAAAAAATATTATTAATAATGTATAGCGGAGCTAGTGTCTAAAGAAACATAAGTATCTTAGTGGAGTTTGGCAATTCTAACCAAGAATACTTAACAATATGAATAGCACAACTAATCAATTCAAGGCTTTAATATATTTTGTAAGCCATTTTTTAGCTTCTTTTTGCGAATGTGCATCAATCTGTTTTTCTTTCTCATCTGAATCTTCAAGTTGCATAATTTTATGTGAAGATGGTGTTTGATATTTCTCATCTTCATTAATAAACTGCGCACATAATCCCAACACACTTTCTAAATAGTAGTTAATATTTATTTCCATATTTTGCTCTTTTGCAAACTCTGGATATTCCATATAATCACTGACTCTATACGGTATTAATCGACTCTTTTCATCGCGATAACGCTCACCTTTTACTACTACATAACTAAAGCGCTCACTAGGATCTGGGATATTTAATTTTTTTTCTTTCATTCGAGCTATAAAATGCTGGACACGAAGATTTTTTTTCTTAGGCTTCCACGTAGCCGTCCCAATAAATTGACTAAAGTCCCATTGCTTATCTTTGGCCTCTCTGAGAATATCTTCAACAATTTTATGAATTGATCGTGTATTATTTATATCCATAGCTTCCCACATGATTTTTTCTCCGATAAATTTGAAAAGCTGGGACTGGCCTTGCTTTATGCTATCAATCCCTTTTTTAAAGAGATTATCTGGTTTGAAATTGACAACCCCTTCATGTGGTACACCGAAGTATTTTTTCTTACCAGTAAAACAAACAGGAAATAATACCTCTTCGTATGCCATTTTAAGATAAAATGTACCATTTTTTATCCTCAGATAAGCATTTACTTCATCACGCAATTTTTTCATCACATTCATAGTAATTTTAACCATTTCAGACCAGTATTCCTCCTTGGAAAGGTTTCCTTCGTTAAAAGCTCTATCATATTTTTCATAATATTTATCTGAACAGGTAAGATATAAAGAATCGGTATCTCCGTATTTTATTCCGAAACCTTTCCCAGACACAAACTTAACAACAAGATCAATATTATACTGACCTGCAGAAGTGATTCCTCTAGCTAATTCACGAAGAAAGAATAGAGATTTGCTGTTTCCTGCTTCTCCGTAAAAAGTATTCATATATACCTTTAAAGCGAACTGCTTGGAATTTAAACAATTATAATCGAAACATATTGATGAATATTCTGAATTTAAGCTTTCTGGGATTTTTTTACCTTTCTCTTTAACCGAACTTATCATTTTTCCAAGATGTTCTTTTTTCTTTCCTAATGAGGCAAGCTGTGCTTTAAGATTTACTCTCTTATTGAATAGACCCTCTAATACAATAGGATATAAACCCTTCTTCTCGAATTGATTATCATGTCTTACACACCAAGCATGGACAATACGGTTATTAAATGGAAACTCAATCTTATGCAAGTTATTTCTATTTTTTTGTACAATATCGGCCTCTCAATAAGTTAATATCAATTTTTCTGGAGAAAGGTTGTAAGCCATAATAAGACAGGGATATAAAGATGCAAAATCCAATCCTGTAACAGGCCTCTTCGTCTCAATTCCTTTTTTAGGTGGAAATATGTATGCACTAGGATACTTACCTTTTTCTATATTTTTACACGATCTCGTACTAAATAGTATATTACGTTTAGTGGTATAAGCCTCCAGAAGATTTCGTACCTTCATTCCATTTGCCCGATAATGTGAATCAAACAAAGATACATAGGCTATAGAAGCAACCTCCCTATAGTCATTAATTACATTCCGCTTAACCATAAGCTCCTGGCAACGCAATGCATCTATAATACAATAATATGCTACTTTACGCATTTTTACTATAGTAGAATGCGATTTATTTGAGAAAATACTCTCTTTTGCTTCTGAGTAAATTTTCCACATTTTATTATATGGCATATCCGCTTTACCAGCCAATCCACATATTTTTAAGTAAAATGCAAGTGAACTTTTCCTATCAACCTCTGCACGAGAGTAAAGTTTCTTAAAACATGCACGTATGTCAATTGGTACACATCCTGGTACTTTAAGAAAAGTAGAAATATAATTATCTTCTGGACTAATCTTGATTATAACTGGCTGTACCCTATCGTTTTCTTCCTCACTATTATCAATAGCACCTTTTTTAATTTGAAAACTATTTTTAGATTTTGCCCCTATTTTTTCGTAATAATTCCATTTTAGAATTTCTTCCTTCGATTTAAATCTTCCCGTCATCTGTTGCCACATCCATTCGAGAATATTAAGTCTATAAGCTCTTTCCATAATAAATGGCCAATCATATTCGGAATCGCTAAATCTGAGTTGAATATCAGGGATGAAGGCCTTCCAGCATAATGCGAATGCTTTCAGTAAATTTGTCTGGTTCCATATACAACTGTTATCCATCGTGGGTCTGGTGCAGTTTCAAGATCGACAAGACAGATTTGTTTTAATGGTCTTGGATCGTCTTTCCAGTGCAAGGTTATACAAATCATGAATATGATACTTTATTCATCGTGTATTTCAGCAAATTCGCCCAACTCTCGTGATTGTATCTCTATATCCCATGTAAGGATAAGTGTACGATCTCTCATGAGTGCTGAAATCGGAAAACGGTCACTTATTATTTTTAGATCTTCTACTGGTCGAAAATCGTTTATAGAAACCTGAAAATCGTGTGTATAATGGGAATGTTTTTTGTATCTATACTTACTTATTATAGACCAACCAGAAATTGCGATTCCATTTTCTCTAGCTATTTTACAATGGAATGAAAACATATCATCTAAGGCAGTTTCGAAATTTTTATCTTGAATAGCTTGAAGGGCTTTTTTTCTATCTCCACTACCGAGTGTAAAAATTCGTAAATATGACTTTTTTTCTATATGATAACCTTGTAATGGAAATGCATTAATATGTTCTATTTTATAATTGTTCACAGTATTACAGAGAATTTCATCTATTCTTATTTTAAAGCCATCTACGGATTCATTATCGGGTACGAGTATATCAAAGAAAATCTGGATTCCTGTAAGAGTAACTACCGCTTTTTGACTATTGATGAGAGAGCCGTAAAGATGTAAAATATAATGATTTTTTTTCCCTATTTTTTCTGATGAACCCTCAAAATCGACAGCCATAAAAGGGATCTCCTCTCGTTTATCCAAAGCATTATTAAGAATTACAGACAAACACTCATCATTTTCTGCAACTATATTATCACGGGTCGGTAATCCTGTTAAATAATCTTCACCAAAGTATCGGAATAATTGACTGGTTTTTCCATTTTCCGAAATCTGTAATTGAGGAAAAGCTTTGGACCCCCAGTGGTAGAAGGCCCCGTTATTTTCTTCCACTATCTCTGGCTCGAAATTTTCCGAGTTTTCTGGACTCTCCGGTCGAGAAAGTGGTGCTTCTGATTCTGCTGACACGTGATCGATGGTTTCCTGGAAATTTTGAATATTTTGGGTGGTCATATTACATTATTATTTGAAACTATAATAGCGGTTAGAGAAAAGTTCAAAATAAAAATTAATTATTTTAGGTAATTAGTGTTAGACAATATATACTACTTAAAAAACGTATTAGCAAAACTTTAGATATGGGATTTTACCGTTGTCCTTATATTCTTAGAAGTGGGAAAGTATGTAATCGAGGTTGCTATCGACCCGAGGGGTGTACAATTCACTGGGATTCTCCTACTCGCATACCATGTAAAGAATATGGTTGTGTTAAGTTAACATCTTCGATATATGGAGCATGCAGAACTCATGCTGGTAAGTATCGTTCTCAGGACCACTATCATCGGGAGAAGCTGAAGAAGACGGCACAAAGTAGTGTTATAAAAAATACATAGTAAGTATATATGCGATATCTTAATATGGCCAAGTGTCACCGAAAATTTTTAGTGACAGAAAATTTTCAGAGTCGAGATCTCTATCAAATTCTGCATTTTTAAACTTTTAGAAAGCTTTCTAGATGTCTGTCACTGAAAACTCTAAAAAAGATCGAATTTCTCCAGCTTTTTTTCTTTTTTTTTTTATATATGGGTATATTACATATATAAACTATATATCGGGTATATATCAAAGGTAGGCATATTATATATATATAATATATATCGGATATATATCAAAGGTATACCATAAGAAAAAGTTTTATTTTTTCCTAGAATTTTACTTTATTTTCAGTGACTTTAGTGACAGTATATAAGAACAAGATAAAAAAGAATTTAAAGCCAAAATTTAATAATAAACCCGTCACCAAAGTTGTCACCAAAGCTGTCACCAAAGATTTTTCAGTGACAGATAGCATGCCCATGCTATATACATGTTAGCGAGTATCTGGCACTCGAATGATGGAGCGAATACTAATATATTTCCAACGACGCAAGCACGAATCGTTCGTCACTCGAATGACGATGCAAGCGTGAATCGTTCGTTACTCGAATGATGGAGCAAATACTAATATATCTCTAACGACGCAAGCACGAATCAGTCGTCACTCGAATGACGACGCAAGCGTGAATTGTTCGTCATTCGAATGATGGAACAAATACTAATATATCTCTGACGACGCAAGCGCGAATCAGTCATCACTCGAATGACGACAGGCATATAATCCTGTCGTCAGACATAACCTAAATTAAATGGAAATAACATAATTATGTTATTTCCACTAAGCCAGCCGATATAATGTGATTGGCTGGCTAATGAGGCTAAAAGCTAACTATTATAAGAATTCAATAAATTCTAAAAAAGAAAATAAATGGACATAAAGTATGGGCCAAATATCCTGAAATATTTCAAATAGTTAGCTGTTAGCCAGCTGCTTAGCTGATGATTTAGTCAGCTGGCTAAGCCAGCCATTTTTATATATCAAAATTCCCTTATATATATTAACTTCAATATAAATTTTGTTAATATTACTATCAATATAATTTTGAACAGGTTCAAATAAGTTGATATTAATGAGGGTTGAGAAAAGCTTTAGATCTCCAGAAAAAATTACTTTATGAAAAATGCTACTCTTTTTTAAAAATTTATAAAATGTAAAACTAATCTACAAAATTTGTTTTTTTTGTTCTAAAAAATAAAACTAGTAATTTAGATTTTAATTTAATGCTAAATTGATGAAGCAGTAGCTTTTAAATATTGATAATTTTATTAATTTTATTAGGGAGCATCCAGCAATATATAATTTTTTGGTGGGTAGGTGGGGTCCTGAAAATTTCAGGTTATATTTATAATTCTAGTCAAATTTTTATAATTCTGGTCAAAAATATAAAATTATAAAATTATTAATAACTATTGTATTATTGAACCAATTTAGATGATTTAACTACTAAATGTTCATCTCGCTATACAATTCTAACAAGCCCAAAATTGTTAAAATCTAATCACAGGGTCCCAAGATCATTCAACTTTTGTATAATTTTAATAGTGATTTTTTGAATTACTAAGTAAATTTCTTTAATATTGACTAACTTTTGATCCACTGGACCATTTTGAATAATTTAACTACCAAATGTTCATCTCAGTGAGATGATTTTAACAAGCTCAAAATCGCTAAATTCTAATTACAAAATTCCAAAATCGATAAAAATAGGGTTCCGCAATTTGATTTGATCTTGATCAAATTCAAATTCAAATTTGACTATATTTGATTTAATCAAATTCAAATATGGCCAAATTTGATTTGATTTGACAAATATTTGATTTAATTTGAAAATTACTATTAAAAATTCAAATTCAAATCAAATTCAAATTCAAATATTTGAATCAAATCAAATTCAAATCAGGGTCAATTTGATTTGATCAA
>QKWP01001032.1:0-11543 GCA_003550325.1 Gigaspora rosea
GTGATTTCGTCGATTTGTGTAATTTATGAAAATCATATGATAAAAATTTAGATGTGACATCTCGATCGACTGTTATTCTAACTTGACTTACGTGTTGTGGGTCTCTTTATAAGATAGAATTGCGTTAGATAGTATTTGAATTTATTAATTTTGTTATATGGTTTTTTTGGCAATTTCTATTGGATATGATTATGACCTAGGTCATAATTCATATCCTATATTTTTATGACTTTATGACCTATAATAGTCATAAAGGTCATAACGGTCATAATAGGTCATATGCCAACACTGGGTGTAACATCCTTCTTCTACTGTTGCATACCGGTTTTTTATGATCAACGTTTCTATTTTTAGTTAGTATTGTTACTTTATCGTTATTTATTTCTTATTGTGATTGAATCTCCAAACGGGTGATCAAAGCCCCAAATGGGTCAAACAGTAATCAAATCTCCAGACGACTGATCAATTACTCGTTTGGAGATTTGATCACCCGTTTGGATAGTGATTAAAGCTCCCATACGAATTAAAAATATATAAGGGTTTGAAGTAGGGTTGTAGATAGTATTTCTGTAATAATCCAATGTATTGGTTCATATTAATAATGAGAACCCTTATACCCATAATTATAAGTTTAGTTATCATTTTAAACCATTTAACCTTAATCACAATTTGTTCACGATCGAACTAAACCGGCCCAATTTCATCATGCTCTCCCAACCGATCGTAACACCAGATTTGGTATTTGTGTTATTCTGAGAACGCAGTAATATGTATCATATGGTGGAACGAAATCGGGTAAAATATTCTCTATCGCTATCAGACTGCCTTAAGATTCAAATTGTATTTATTGTAATCTATTTCGATTTTATTGAGTTTTTACTTAATATTCTATTCAGTAGCATCAACTCACCAAAAATTACTTCACGGACAACTTAGTTCGCAGAGAATTTAATTACAGGTAAGATTATTTTACAATCGATTTATTCACAAACAAGTTTGTTTTATTGGCAGTTATTTCAATGACATCAGATTTCACAGACAAATTAATTCTAGTCATTGACGTAAGAATTAAATTTAAATTTACCTTAAAATTCTCGAAATAGCGGGCATGGACGTTGTTTCAATGAAAAAAGTTAAATTAGAGAATTATAAGTGCTACACAATATATGTAATCGCAGAATTAATATAAATAGAAAGAGCAAAAGTCAGTCTTTTGACTGTAACGAATAAAGATAAGAAGCGTATAGTAAAGATTTTTACGCCTGAAAGATGATTGATAACCAGTTGAGCAAGATAACAGTTACATCACGTTCCTGGTTTTAGCGCGACTCCGTCGCGCAGCTAACCTAATTTGATAAAACAAATTAAGCATGGACCGACGGATTATCCAGTCGACCGTGATTCCGATGCACTCTGACGTATCCCGACCCGAAATTTTTGGGACCCTTGTATGAGATCGATTTTGTATGATTATTATGTAACATAAATTTCGAAAATTGCCAACTCTATTTTTTTCTTTTACCGTTACGTTTAGTTTTAGTAATTTTGAAGATGCCAATTTGTGTAGAATGCGGAGTACCTGTAGCAAATTTATATACTGAGTACAGTAAAGGAATTATAAAGCTTACTCATTGCGTGAGTTTCCTTTTTTTCTTTTTTTTTTTAACGTATGCTGTATTATTTCGTTTTGTACGCTTCTACCTTTTCGCCATGAACCTCCTCTGACTTATATACTTTTATTTACGAATCTTTATAGGAAAAATGTAATAAATTTGCAGATAAATATGTGGAACATGATTTTGTAATAATTTTTATTGATATGCTGTTACATAAACCACAAGTTTATCGACACTTATTGTTTAATAGATTAGAATACAGAGATCATGGGATTGATGTAAGTTTAGACTGATAATTTCTTATTATGAATTGAAAGATAATTTTTTTTTTCATCATAAGCCAAATGTGCTCAAACTTGGAATATTACTAATACTTTTTGATGTATGTATCCTTTTATTCTCAATTAATAGTTAAAAAAAAACTTTTTTTAACCTAAAAATAAAAAAGACATCGCTTTATACTGGTCATTTTATACATTAACCCTTAACTTTTTGTTCCAATTAAATAAAAAAAGATATCAAATGGTTTCGCCTAGAAAAATATTATACGGTTTCGAACATTCCGTTTATCGAGCAACCTTTATTTCTTCAGTATCTGTATATCTTGTTTTTATGCGTAATAGGTATTCGAAAAAAAAACATGAAACTTGCATAGGAGATCAGTTTTCCTAATTCAGTTCCTTTGGTTTGTCTAGAATTTATCGTTTTTCAATTTGGCGTAAGATTGGCTGTGTTTTTTTATATCAGTGATAAATACGCTATAGTCAAGTAAGTTTCAAATTTTAAAAATTTCGTCTAATTCATCAGAACTGAATTTAAAAATTTTCTTTAAAAAGGTACAATTATATCACGATGGCCCTAATAATATCCAGCTTTGGAAAAATTCTAATAATATCAATGGTAATTTGGGATTACGATCAATTAGAGTTTTCATGGCTGATCAATGTCGTGGTTTTGACTTCAAACATTGAGGCGCTCGCAGGTACTTCAACGAGCATTCTTTATCTTATCTATCTTATTATCACCTGATGGTTTTTTTTTTTAAAAAAAATTAGTGTTCCTGGACATGGATTACTACAAATCATTCGGAATAATGGTAGTCGGATTAGGGTTAAAAATATTGGCACAAATGGTTTTCATAGAAGTGACAAATAGTCCTTTGTTAATGACTTTGTTGAGTATTTAGCATGATGGACGTAATTGGTAGAAATATTAAAGCTGATTCTTGTAATACAACTATCAAAGTTTGTTTCTGAAAAAATATTCTAAATCGAAATGAAACCGTTTCACAAAAAATTAAAACTTATAATAGGATTTTAAAAAATGGTGCACCCTTTTATGTTTTTCGAAATTTTACTAGGGCAACCCCTGTTGCATTTGCGCTCCTCTCGCAAACTCATACAGGTGTGCATCGGAATGATGGTCGACTGGATCAGAATCGATCAATTATGCCCCAAGATCATAAAAAATTTTACTCCCAGCTGATAATTTTGCTATTAGTGTTCTGACCCGTCTCAAAAATCCCGACCCGGGTGAGTCCCGATAATAAAAAAACTCTGGGTGACCCGGTGTTACAATCGTAATATTTCTGCGCCTCAATATCACGATATCAACAGTTTACCCGGCTATATGACATATCCATATCATCATTTTTCCTTATAGTATAATTATCATACCTCCGATCGTCCTTGTATCAGTTGTATCATCCTACCTTATCGCTATTTTTATCATTCGCCCTTTCCTATTTAGTTTCTCCATACTCACCCCTTCGTAGTTGCCATTTCTAGATCTTTCTTATTACTATAGTTATCCCAATTTCCATATTTGTCCTTATGGATATGTTTAAGGACAATACTAAGCATCGTTAACAATCAAGCTTTCTTATATTATTGAGAATCTGCTAGAGTTAGAAAAGCAGATTTCATTTCGGGTGTAATGTCTGGATAAGGATAGTAATGCGAGGGGAAGTTCTATTGACGTCGAATGAATTAAAGCTTAGTAATAGGATCCGTATTGGGCCGGGCTAAACCCGCGGGTTTTAGGATCGGGCCGGGTTTGTGCACGGGTCGGGTCTAAATTTTAGAGTTTGTTTGTAAAGTGGGCCGGGTTCGGGTCGGGTTTATTAAATATTGGACCCGGGTCGGGTTTAGTAAATAAGCCCGGTACAGCCCAATAATACTCAACAAAAAACTACTATTATTGCTGTGGTTCCTATTGGCTACAACCTATTATTGCTGTAGCTACAACCTATTATAGCTTTAGCGAAATCTTACTACAGCTACGTACTAAAATAAAATATTTTTTCTCGGTATATAAAAACTTTAATTACAAGTTTAAATTATATTATTTTTTATACTTACCATTACCAATATAGACTTCTTTTATCCAAAATAGATTAATCAAAAATACTATATAAATTAAAAAAATTTTTTTAGCACGTCAAAATGCTTAAAATTTTTTTTTCTTTCGATTTTCAATTTAATCTTCATTAGATTAATTAATGAAAAGAAACGGATATGTCATGCCCCAGATTGGAATCTGCCCAACTCGCCTTGTAAAAGAAAGTAGCACATAGTACAGTCCAAAATGGCACAGAAAAACAACCATTAAATACCTCTGCAAAAAATTTAATATGCAAATCACAGACCACAAACCGTTCCTTTACTGCGATTTCTGTAGAAAAACGTACCAAAAAGTCGCGCCAAAATTTATAGATTTTGATTTAGTAAACTGCTACAAAATCTGGTCCATTTACTGTTCAAAATTTATGTGTGAATATGTCAAAAATGGCATGATGAAAGAAAACTATTCCGTATCTCATGTGTTAATCATGGTGCACTATCCTGTGCTTTTCCGTTATTTTAGTGAACATGCCAAAATACATGTATTTTGGCTTAGAGGAGTGACAAAAATCAGGTAATTTTTTAGGGGGGAGGGGTAAAAAAAGTTGAAATTATATAAGAACCTAACTATATATATATTAAAAAAGAGGGAGGAGGGTAGGCCTCTAATAAAAAATAATCAGGTGATTAATGATATGGCTCTTAGCATATGGGCTGATTTATGGAATTGCCAATAACTTTTTAAGATTTTGTATAATTTTATATTAACTTTTACTATGTAGACAATCAACGTATGGATTGGTTTTCATATATGAAAACCAATCCATATGTTGATTGTCTACATAGTAAAACCAATCCATACGTTGATTGTCTACATAGTAAAAGTTAATAGTAAAATTATACAAAACTTAATTATCTTGGGATCCTGTGATTGGATTTTGATGATTTTGGATTCATTAGAACCGTCTCATCGAGACCAACATTTTGGTGATAAATATTCAAAAATAGATTAGTATATCATAAGTTATTGGCAATCCATAAATCAGCCCATATGATTGCTACAAAATCCGGTTCATAAATTCATGCGTAAATCCATAATAACACAGGGTATTACACATACCACTTTTCTTATCAGTGTTGGTATTTATATATCATATAAATTTTTTTAAATGATTATAATCATATTGTTGCTAAATCATAAATCATATGATTAAAATTATATGACATACTGGTATGATTATTTGTCATATGATCGATATGATTATAATTTATTATATGTAATATAATTAATAGTTATATGATCTATATATATGTTTAAGCAATCTTAAAAAAATATATATATACAAATTGCTCTCAATCTTTTAACTTATAAAAATAACAAATATTTATATACTACCTAATACAGCAACACATACATGGATTCTACATACGTACATATATATATACAACTTATTACTAGTACATATGCTCCGATTTTTGGAATTTATAAAAAAAGTTATTTTTTTAAAACTTTAAAGCTAAATAATTTTTGATCTACTGGACCATTTTAAATGATTTTACTACCAAACTGTTCGTTTCTTTAAGACGATTCCAATAAGCTAAAAATCACAAAAATTCAATCACAGGGTCATAAAAAATTATGCTATTAAATAGGTGACACACCTGAAATTGGTTTGATATACATCAGTGAATTATATATACGTAAACTTATGTAAGATATTACGGCCCGTAATATTACAAAAATCTTACGATTGACGCGGTATATTACATAATATATTACGTTATATTATGGTAATGTTACAGTTATTATTTCGAAATATTTTTTGAAATATATTGCGAAATATTGCGAAATAGATTAAAACAATGCAAATTACCCTCCCTTACAGGGGTCGCGTACTTATGCAGATTAATAAACTAATGTGCCAGGAGATAATATTTTGATATTTTTGCATTGTTTCGCAATATTTTGCAAATTTTTAAAAATTTTTAAAAAATAAATAAACGATATACATATTCATATAATCATGCTTTTTTACAGGTTTTCACAATATTTCGCATGGTTTCACAATTTAATATAAAATTTTTATTTTTTTTATTTATTATTATATATTATATTTTACATTTATTAAATATCTATTTTTAATTAATATTCAGTAGTAAAATCAAATAATGGAAAAGAGCTCGTATTGTGGCCGCAACATGCAAAGTTGAAGTGGAAAGGGCTAAGAGTACAAGAGAAGATTGAGTTTGAAAAACAGTTAGAAAAAGAGATAAGAGATGCAATTGACAAAAGGTGTGAAAGAATCAATGGTGATATTGGAAAGATGTTGATTAGTTTGCTTGAAAAACCAACCAATAAAATAATTAATAAATACACCAGAGCTAGTACTAGAAAAAACAAGAGATCATTTTTGTGAACAATTTAGAGAAAGAGAGGTTTTACTAGATGAGAAGGTGTACGAAGAATTTTATAGGCCGTTGAAAGAAATGAAAGTTGAATGGTACAATGATCTCGAGGAAGAGATTTCGGAAGAGGAGTGGTCGAGTACAGTAAAAGAGATGAAGAGTAATACAGCTGCAGGAATTTCGGAAATAGGATATGTGTTGATCAAAAATGTTAGCAAAGAAACACAGAAAAAGTTTATAAGACTTGCTAGCTTGTGCATGAAATATAGCTATATACCAGACAAGTGGAAGGTTGCACAAATCTATCCAATTCCAAAGAGTGAAGATTGGGGTTATCAATTAAACAATATACGGCCTATAGCGCCTCTAGAGACATTTAGAAAATGTTTAACAAAAATCATAACTAAAAGACTATCCAAAATAATGGTCGAGAAGGTGATATTGAAAGGGCCGAATTTTGCTAGACTACCTGGGTGTTTGACAGCAGAAGCAATTCATTTGGTAAAAATGATTGTTAAAGAGGCAAAAGAAAATAGAAAGGAGCTTTGGGTAGTCTTACAGGATATGAAAAAAGTGTATGATTCAGTATCAATTAGAACTTTAAGATTTGCACTACAGAGAGTTAAGCTGCCAGAACAAGTAATTAGGTTCGTGGTAGATCTATTTAAAGGTAGAAAAGTTAATGTTTTGACTGAATTTGGTACAACAAAAGAATTTGAAGCAGGAGACGGTATCAAACAAGATAAAACAATTTCTCCTTTAATATGGAGAATTTTTTATGATTTGCTTCTTCGACGGATACAAGATGATACTGAACTTGGTTATAGAGTTCAACAAGACGAGCTGTTAGATATTAAAACAAACTCGGTAAAAGTAAATGAAGTGCGGCAGGCAGCAGTAGCTTTTGCTGATGACACTACATGGATAGCTGGGAGTAAAAACCAGATGGAAAAGTTAATTCAAATCTCGCAAAGGTTTTTTAAGTTTAATGATATTCATATTAACAGCAAGAAGTCCAAGCTACTTGTTATAAATGCTAGTATCCAGAAGGAAGAGAGATATATTAAAAATTGGCAAGGAGCAAGTTCAAGCAGAAGATAAGAAATCGTTAGTTTGGGTGCTCAGAATTTGGCTAAGTAGTAGCACTAACGAACGGCAGTTAGAGAAAAAAGCAAAGTTGGTAGTAAGACAGTTTATGTGGGCAATACGTCACAAGAAGATAACTATAAGTTAGCTAATTTATATGAACAATGCATGCCTAGTACCAAAATTAGCTTACTTATTACAGACTACCAAATTATCTTAGGTGAGAATTGAAAAAATTCACCAACCTGTTGTGAGGCTTATCAAAAATAAAATTTGGTTGTCTGCAACGACTGGGAACTATATTTTAACACATCAAGGTTTAGGAAGATGTAGATTGCTAGGACACAAAGTGTTAAGTCAACAAGTAGTAAGCTTGCAGAATAGACCCAATAGTGTGGATCAGGTTGGCAAACTTACAAGATTAAGAGTTAAACAAGGATATGCCTTAGCAGGTCTAGTAACAGAGCAGTGGGAGGATTCCAAAAATCGCAGCTTACAAAAAATTTGGAAAAATAATTTAACATGTCAGATTTTGGTCAAAGCTAAAGAATAGGAATTTCTATCAGAACGGCGGAGAGATTATGGAATGTTCCTGGTTTCGGACCAACGATAGAAGAATTGGTAGGAGAGAGAATTTTCGCTAAGGCATATGAAAGTATTAAGGAGTACAACCTTTATTATATTAATCAGTTGATTGAAGAAAACAGTGTTAAAATGATAACTTGGAACAAATTTCGTGCTTTGAGAGCCAAATCTTCGCGTGGAAGAAAAGCGAAATGGTTTGAAGAAATAGAGAAGAGACTTATTAAGCACCAGAGCACGAGGATAGTAGATGAGAGGTTTCAAGTTCAGGCAGAGAATGTTTTGTCAATGAAACCTTATGCATTGAAATTGTCAGAGGACAAAAGGATGTTGTACTAAATAACGAAAAAGGAGAGTCAGTTATAGGAAAAGTTAGAGAAAAGAAGAAGAAGAAGTTGCTAGTGGAGAGCTGGTTAGTAGATGAAGATAGAGAAAATAGAGTTCCTGAAGATGCAGAAATGTCAAGTTCTAAAAAAGGTTAAGATAAAAGTAAAGCAGATTTGTTTTGGGTTAAAAGAGAAAACTTAATAGGAGTAGTACCAAAATTGGGTATTAAGCATGGTAAGAAAGTCCCAGTAATTACAAAAGAAATAGTAGGGTTTAAGGCAGAAAATGAAGGAAAAGAGATATTCAAATCTGAGACAAGAATAGAGGATAATATACGAGTTTTTAGCTTTGAAGAGTGTTTAATTAAGCAACAAGGGTTTGAAAGAGATTTAGAAGAGGAATTATTGAGACAGCTGAAAATTTTGACCAGAAGGTGGCAGCCTAGCTACTGTTTTTACACAAATGGTTCGTTAGTAAAGAAAGATGGCTCTACTGCAATGGGTGCAAGTTGGGTATTGGTCGATGAAGAGAATGAGAGTAGTATAATAGAAGGGAAAGTTAAGTTTTTAAGGTGGCTATCGTCGACAAAGGCAGAATTAGTTGCAGTATTAATGGTAGTGTTAGTATCATTGAGTAACAGTAGAATAGCAATTAAATTAGATAGTGCTGCTGCAATTGCAAGTCTAGAATGCACGACCAGATTAGATGATGTTAAAAGTTGGGGTAGGAAAAAGAATTATAAGTTAGTATCCAAAATCAAAGATTTGTGCAAGTCGAAAGGTACTAGGTTGGACTTGATTAAGGTTAAGGCTCATAGCAAGATTCAGTGGAATGAGAAAGCCGACGAATTAGCAAAAGAAGGATCATTGTTAAAGAGAGCTTCGGATGTGAAACTTGAAGGCAATTGTAGATATCTGTACAAGATGTATTGGAAGGAGCTACCGGTAGAAGAACCGGCGAGAAAGCTAATGAAGGTAGTTTTAAATATGAGACTCGGAGCAGAATGGAGAAGCTCAAGTGTAATGCAGTCTTTTGAGAAAGACAATGAGCTGAGGCATCATTGGTCAAGGTTCTGAAAACAGAACAAGCAAAGAACAGGAGTAAAATGCAAGTTGCTTGAAGCAAGCGGTAGGATGGCTTTTAGGCTCAAATGCTTGAGTAATGAAGTGCCGGTTTTGACCATACTTAGAAAAAGAAAACCTGAAATATATAGCACGAGTACTTGTGTCACCTGTCAGGAGGAAGATGAAACTCTCAATCATTTGACAGTATGTAAAATGTATGATTGGTACTGGGAGATAATTGAGGAGGTTGCTAGTAAAGGTGCATGGAAGAAACTTGTCAATTCAAGTAAGGGTAATTACCCAAGCCCGAGTTTAAGAAGATTATTTTTGGCCTGACAAGAAAAATAAGAAGAAGCTGGCAGAAGAGTCATATTAGGGGTTTGCTTATCAATGATATGGTAGACGAGTTATTTAAAGCTAAGACCAGTAAAAAAGAAGTCTATCGATACTTGGATTTTTATTCTAGAATTGTTGAAGAGTGTTTTTACAAAGAAATATGGCAAAAATGATGTAAAGAAGTAAATCAGTGGGAGAAAGTTAACGGAGTTTTAAGAAATGACAAGTGCAAGAAGTGTAACAAAGGGTTTTCTTCGAGGAAAGTTACGCTTTCTAATAGAATTCTATGTTAAGGAAGTTTGTTGAATAATGGAGTTAAAGATGATTACTGTCAGAGAAGAAAAGATTTAGTTGAAAGTTTGTTTTCTCAAGGGGTAGAAGATAGAATTGTAAATGGTGTTGTACTATTTTGGTTTGGTTTGTAAGATAGCCAAGTAGCCAAGATAAAATTTCTGGATCATACATGACTTAGTGTGACAGGTCGCATCTGGGTACAGATTAAGATAGCCGGATGATGCCGGGCTTGCAATTGCAAAGTAGTAACTACTAGAATTAGCTTAATTAGTTGATTCAATTTGTATTTAAGCACCGACAAGACTGTTAAAGAAATAAAAAAAAAAATAAAAAAAAATTAATATTACATACTTTATTATATATTACGTATTATTTTTACATTATTACAAATATTTTAATTAATGATCTGCCAGTCAACTGATGCATGATCATAGTGTAATATAATGCAAATTACTATTTAAAACACTTATAGACGAAATGCCACGATCACTCAAGGAAAAATATTTTTTTATAAGTTAATGAGTCATGTTGACTAATTGAAAGTTGTAAAGCTCGTCGAGACACATCTAACGGAGGTTAGATCATCAAAATCAGCCTAGTAGTTGCAGAGATATCATCGAAAAACGATTGGGCGACTATATAAATTCTATGTAAACAAACATTTGTTTATATAAAATTTTACATAGTCAGCCAATCGTTTTTTGAAGATAACTCAGCATCTACTGGGCCAATTTTGATGATATTACCACATTTAGATTCGTCATAATGAGCTCTAGAACTTTCAATTAATCGGTATGATTTATTAACTTAGTAAAAAAAATATTTTTCCTTGGGTGATCGTGGCATTTCTGCTATAATAATCTATATTATAGGTAGAAATGCCACGATCGCCCAAGAAAAAATACTTTTTTTACTAAGTTAATGAATCATGTCGATTAATTGAAAGTTGTAAAGCTCATTATGACGAATCTAAAGGTGGTGAGATCATCAAAATTGGCCTAGTAGATCCTGAGTTATCTTCAAAAAATGATTGGGCGACTATGTAAAATTTTATGTAAAGAGAGTGCAGTAAATCACGTAATTAGGGTTTACATAGGTCCTGACCCCCTCCCCCCCTAGTGATAGGATATTGACCAATCAAATTTAAAAAACTCAAAAACGTTTTTGACCTGAAAATAAGCTACCCCATAATCGACAAAAGTCGCTACATAGTAAAGTCTAAATTTTACTAAGCAAATCGAAAAAAATCGATTAAGTAAACTTATTCAGCAGATCAAAATACACTTATCACAAAATTTTCATAAGTATTGGAGAAAGTTTTATTAATTGACTTTTGATTTTACGTTCGACGAAAAAATTAAAATTTTTTTAAAAAAATTTATTTGACGAACATAAAAGTTAAAAGTTAAATAATAAAAAGTTTTCTAATACTTATGAAAATTTCGTAATAAGTGTATTTTGATCTGCTAAATAAGTTTACTTAATCGATT
>QKWP01001032.1:27537-41398 GCA_003550325.1 Gigaspora rosea
AAATTTTTTTTTTTTTTTTTTTTTTTTTTACCCGGTAATCTGGGATGAAATTTTTGTAACATAGTCAAAACACTATGAAATCGGTAAAGATCTGTTAATCGTTATATATTGTTGTGGTCAAAACACTGTGTAATCGTTAAAGATTTGTTAATCGTTATATATTGTTTTAAATAATTCTGATTATAATCGATTTGTAGATATATAACGATTTAATATAGAAAATAATATATATCAATTTAGATATATATCGATTTTTAGCCAGTTAATCGATAGATATCGTTATTTTTTAATCGATATAAAACGATTAACTGTTATATATCGATCAATATCTATATATAAAATTTCCTGATGTAGATCATCCAAATCTGCCCAGTGGATGGCGAGATATCGTCGAAAAATGATTGGCTGACTATATAAAATCTATGTAAACAATGTTTAGATTTTATATAGTCAGCCAATCGTTTTTCGACGATATCTCGCCATCCACTAGGCTGATTTGAATGATCTAACTACCGTTAGATGCATTTCGACGAGCTTTACAACTTTCAATTAGTGGTCATGTATCATTAACTTAGTAAGAAAAAAGTTTTAGATGGAAGCACGCCACATTTCGCCTATAGAGATTTTCATATATAATCTGTCATAGGATTTTATATAGTCAGCCAATCATTTTTTGATGATATCTCACCATCCACTGGGCCGATTTGGATGATCTAACTACCGTTAGATGCGTTTCGACGAGCTCTACAACTTTAAATTAGTGGACATGTATCATTAACTTAGTAAAAAAAATTTATATGGAAGAACGCCACATTTCGCCACTCTCCAAAATTTTTTTTAAAATTGACCAATCAGAATCGTCTTACATGGGGGGAGGGGGTACCCTCATAGTAAATGAATATTACGTAATATCTGTCACGGCCCTAACTGCCGGCTAGGATTTTTCTGTTATTCTTAGTAGGATCTTTTGCAATATAGGGTAACTAATAATTAGAGTAAGTCAGGACCCATATAATAAAATAATTCTAACATATCAGGTTTGGGTTATTCAGGTTGTTTAAAGCACTAAACGCAATAGTGAACAATGGATTTTGGAATAAATATAATTGTATTTGAAACTGGTAAGTTAATTAATTTATGTGTAGACATTTGATTTTGTTAAAAAGGCTACAATATTCTTGCAACAAAAGAAATAACTTAAAAACTGTTAAAACAGATTTATACTATGCTGAAACTTAGATATTGTTATGAATGGATTTAATATATAACGATAATATGAACTAGGGAAATAGAATAAGACAACTTGCCAGAAACGTGACTATGGTGATTTGGGTTTTATAATAGTTTATTATAGTGATCCTTACATGCTTCTTCCTGCACATAAGGGTTACAACCAACCATTCTCAATGTTATGCCCTTTAAATAACTTCTTTGAAGTATGATTAAAAGATGCTTTGATTATTCCTTCTTAAAGCGCTTGCTTTAGTCTTCACTTAAAATTTCAACACATTGCCACACATATCTTTCAATGAGAATGTTTTAACTTCACATCTGTTTACTCGGCTGATATTATTAACTCAGCTAACAAGCCTCATATGTCATAACCAAAGGTTCAAAGCCTGAACATTTGTGGCTTCTTAATTATTTGCTCACAGGATTTATAGCACAGTTTATTTTCAGAAATGTCAGTTTTTATACAATACTGTATAAAAAAGTGAGATATCTTTTAAGAGCATGGATAAATGAAATAAAAATTAATTTTGATTTATAAAAAAGGCATTTATGTATTCAATTGGATATTATAAAACTGACTAAATTTATTAATCTCACTTTCGAAAACAAATCAATTTATTCTTTGCAGTAGAAATGAACCAAACTATACCTGGAAATCAATAATAAGATTTTGTAAATTTCAGTGCAAAAATCGATTGGTATAAAAAATTTGAGACCTGCATGTCGCCCAAAATTATTAATCAATAAATACTCAAATTTCTGATCACAATCAACGTGGTTATCTCAAAAACATATTGCTTGGACTTCTCCTACTACAGAGGCCACCCAGATTTTAGTATTTTATTGATGATTTTGGCAGTTAAGCTAGGTGAATTAAATGCAATAACTATGAGTGTCACCAAAAGAAAACCTGAATTCAAACATTATAGTTTATTATTTAGCAAACTTATCCTTGAAAAATTATCAGTAATTGATCAATGATAACAGTTTTTTAATATGCTGATTAATTATATAATCAAAACGCATAATACCAAAATGGCTAGAAAACTGTCATTATTGATGAATCACTAATAATTTTTCAAAGGTCAAATAATAAAATAAAATTTTTAGAACCTTGGGGGTACTTATATATAAATGGGTTTCTTTTTTGAAATAAATTAAATGAGTCTAGTTTAAGTTACGTATTATGAATAAGTTTCATTATCATTTATTGGAGTTGAGTATATGCTTTCGATTATGCATATATAGTATTTTGCTGATTAGCATTTAGGCAGTAATAATTATGATAGGCCAATACAAAAAAAAAATGAAATTAAAAACTGAACTGTTACTTTTCGCAAGAAATCAATAGTTCATTTTGTTTTGTTATATAATATATATAGAATATTTCTATTTGTTGATATATTAAAAAAATAATTTTGATTTTCGTTTTGCTAACATGGCCGGGGATATGAAAACTGAAAATATAAGTTTTTATGGCCTTATTTATACACTTTAAAGTACTTTTTTAGAATGCAATGTTTACTAACAAAAAAATCATAGTAAATTTCTATCTCTAATTGAACATAAATCTTATAGTATTAAATAGTTAGATTAGTAAACATAGGTTTAGATTAAGTAGTAGATCAATAATATGTACTATTATTTTTTCGCATATTGAATTTGATCTTTTTATTATATAATTGTTGAACAAAGAATTTTATTGGTTGACTATATAAAAAAAAATTTCTAATCCTTACTTTGTTGACGCGGGCGGGATATAAAAACCAATTATTTAAATTTGTACGGCCTTATTTTTAGAATAGCTTATTTTCGAGAATATATAGTAACTGATTTAATGCTGATACACAATTATTATTTGCGTAGATGTGTGGCCTAATGGTTCTAAAATTCTTGATAAGTTAAAAAACATTATTCAACAAGTAAAAAATCATAAGTATCAAAGTCATGAGAACAAAAATATAATTAAATCCCAAAATAATTCCAGATTCGAATTGTGTCTTGATTTTGATAATTGTGAAATAGATATTGAAGATTTAGGAAAGGAAACAAAGTTACGAATTAAATTTATTAATAGTTTTGGTTTAAATAAAGGAAGAAATTTAGGTAATTTTGATATTGCTTTTGCGACAAAAACATTGCTTAGTGATCATGGTGATTTAAAAATGACTAGATTGCAAAATTAGAAACCAATTATCATTATTCCAAGAGGAGAAATGGATTATGCGCAAAAAATTCTACCAAAATATGACATCATAAGGTTATATTTCCTGATCGTTTCTGTCAAGTATAAGAGCAATGTTAAGGACCAATTTATTTAAGAAATCAGAAATGTATTAAGCAATCCTGATGATAATAAAAAAACAACAGGGTTAAGGGAAAAATTTAATGAATGGGATAAGTTTACAGTTACTAATGTTATTATTGATAGTGTTATAACGATAAAAAATTAGTCAAAGATTAGCAATGAAAACAAATCACGTATAAAGACATATATCCAATGGGGTATAGATAATGCAAAATGAAGAAAATCACCTGTTTTTAATGATACATTACTTAGTGACTTTTCTAAATTTGAAACCTCAAATAAGATATGAAGACTATTGAAGAATTCTATAAATGGTTAAAAGATATATAATTACAAATATGCCGAAATTATATCATATAAGAATTTTAGACCTGGCTTTTATTTCAAATAAAGATATTTTATATATAAATTTTTAAAATTTACAAAAATTGACCTACTGGTTATAAAAAACCAAGAAACTGCTAATATTATCTAACATGCGTATATTTTTAATTCACTACGTTATTAATCCATTGCACTTACAGCTTGTTTTTTATGACTAAATATTTTTATGACCTAAAAATGATGCATTAAAGTTTTAAAAAATTCGTTATTACATGTTTTACCCAAATGCCAAATTAGTTACTAAATAGATATTCCTTTCTAAAGTGATTTGTAGCAAATATTAATGTGTAGGATAAGATAGTTTGCTAAAATAAATACAGACAGACCTCTATAAATGCAACCTTCATAAATGCAATACCTCCCTAAATGCACATTTTTTCTATTCTGTAAGATGTTATTAGTGCTAAATGCATGTTCTATATTCTGTAAATGCATATTATCTTGAATAACATTTTATATTACACTAAACTCCCTAAATGCACATAGCCAATCAAATTTAGTATTTAAGATAGGTTATACAGTTTTGGTAGAAGTTACACAAACTTGACAATCAAATTTTTAAAGCTGCAATTTAATTGGCTCCCTCTAAATGCAAACCTCCCTAAATGCACGTTGTAGCTTGTCCTTATGAGTTGCATTTATGGAGGGTTAACTTTACGTACTTAATAAAGCCTAAATTTTACTATTTAATAGCTTCAATTATTAAAAGTGATATTTAGTTTTTGTGAATACCAAAATATACCCAATTCCTATATAAACTTACCAGACAGTAGAAATAGAACGTAGCAATAATATGTTTTGAATTAGTAAGCAATTAATATAGCCGAGGGTTCTTTGGTATAGTATCATGAATATTTTTAATATATATTTATATGATCATTATACAAATAGTTGTATATCATTTTTGTTAGCTATATGTTATAATAAGTTGATCTCCCCTATAATTTTACTAACTCCTAGGTATTACATGTTTCATTTTTTTTTTATATATTATACTTAAATAAGCTTTTTTTTTAAATTACCACTAGATATCAGTTATACAATATGTCATAGCAAAATTTTCTATATATCTAATATAAAATTTATAAAAAAAACATATAAAGTTACTATTCCTTAATTTGTTATGCAGGCATATTTGCCTGCGAAAATTTTAAAATTTTAAATTTTTTAAATAAAACCTTAAATATTAATTTTAGCTATATACTTTCTAAGTAAAAAATATAATATTGGTTCTGTTTTATCAACTTTATTATAAAATTTTTTAAAATTATTAAAAAAGTTTGGTATAATAAAAGTTTAAAGTTTTTGTTTTGGAACTTTTACTATAGAAATTTTTCTTTAGGTTTTCTTAAATTTTATATGTTCCTGTCTATAAAAAAATTTTTCACTTTTAATATAAATCTTAATCATATCCCTTAGATTGTAGTAGAACACAGGCAAATTTGTCTGCGTTTTTGCACTTTTTTAGCTCTGATTTACTTTTTTAAAATACTAAAATAATTAAATAAAACTTTGTACAATTATATTTGAAAATAAGGATTACTTTTTTGCAAAATTAGTTTTTATATTATAAGAAAATAAATTATAGTTACATATAAGCTGAAAATAGATAATTTTAAAAAAAAATTTTTTTAAAAAATTTTATTACAATTTTTCTGCGATCTTATTTAGTTTTAGTTTTAGAACTATAGTTCTTAAGACAATATTGTAGTTTATATAAAGGATGACAACTTTCATTATTGCAACTTTAATGATTTACTTGTAAAAATTAAGACTTGTATTAGAAGTAAAGATTTTTTTTATAGACGGGAACATATAAAATTTGAAAAAATCTAAAGAAAAATTTTAATAGTAAAAATGCCAATACAAGAACTTTAAACATTTATTATATTAAAGTTTTCTAATGATTTTAAAAAATTTTATAACAAAGTTACTAAAACAAAACTTAAAAAATATTTTTTACTTAGAAAAGATATGGCTAAAATCAATATTTAAAATTTTATTAAAAATTTTAAAATACGCAGGCAAATTTGCCTGTGTTACAATCTAAGGGATAAAGTCAAATAATAAAAGTTGTCATCCTTTATATAAACTACAATATTGTATTAGAAACTATATTTTTAAAACCAATATTTAAAGAATTCGCCAAGAAATTGTAAAATATTTTTTTGGTTAAAAAATTTCTTTAAAATTTAATATTTTCAGCTTATAATCAACATAAACTTTTTGTCTTATAATATAAATTTAAATAATTCAAAATATAATCCTTGTTATTCAGAGATGTCATGTTACGATATTGGACATTTGGACAATTTGAACATTTGGACATTTGGACAATGTCCAATTGTCCAAATAATTTTGATTGGACATAGTAACTTTTTTATTGGACATTAAAAAAAATTAATTTAATCTTGGTCTAAATTAAACTTAATTCAGGCCAATATTTACTAATACAAAATATCTTTAATTTATAGTATATTTAAAAAGTATACTAATAATAATAATAATTATTATTATTATTATAAAAATATGTATATGTACATATATATTCATACTACTAAATCAACTTAAATTCCATTTTACTTACAATATTTATATTTGATATTGGCTAAATAGAATTTTAGAACTATAAAATGATTGTATTTCAAAAAGAATAATAACAATAGTTGTTTTTATTTTTAATTTTAAAATAAAGGCATATTATAAAAAAAAAACACACAAATACAAAAAATTAGAGGTAGCTTATTTTCAGATATAATCAATTTTTGGATAGTTATTACATAGTAAAGTCTAAATTCTGCTATGTAAATCAATAATTAATGCTTAAGTAAATAGACAAAAATACATATACTAAAAGTTTCATCAAAATTGAAGCAGTTTTTATTATTTGGCTTTCAATGAATATATTTTGTTAATAAAATTTTAATTTTTTGTTGAACATAAAAATTAAAAACCAATTAATAAAAAATTCTCTAATTTTGATCAAAATTTTAGAGTATATGTATTTTGATCTTCTGAATAATTTTACTTAAGGGAAGTGCAGTTTATTACGTGATGAGGGTTTACATAGGTCCTGCCCTCTAATTATAGCACTATTGACCAATCAAATTTTAGTATATTTAAAAAAAAATTCAAAAAAGTCTTTGACCTGAAAATAAATTACCCCATAATCGACAAAAGTCGCTACATAGTAAAGTCTAAATTTTACTAAGCAAATCGAAAAAAATCGATTAAGTAACCTTATTCAGCAGATCAAAATACACTTACCACAAAATTTTCATAAGCATTGGAGAATTTTTTATTAATTGACTTATGATTTTTACGTTCGACAGAAAAATTAAAATTTTTTAAAAAAATATATTCGCCACACAATTGACAAATGTTGCTACATAGTAAAGTCTAAATTTTACTAAGCAAATCGAAAAAAATCGATTAAGTAACCTTATTCAACAGATCAAATACACTTACTACAAAATTTTCATAAGTATTGGGAACTTTTTATTAATTGACTTTTGATTTTTACGTTCGATGGAAAAATAAAATTTGACGAACACTTCAATATCATTGGCTATTTAGATATATATAGGATGTGATAGATGGCGGACCCCCTAAGGAATTACATGATTTACGCACTTCCCTAAGTGACTATAATTGATTTGCATAGTAAACTTTGGACTTTACTATGTAGCAACTATTGTCATTCGTGAGGTAGCTTATTTTCAGGTCAAAGACGTTTTTGTGTTTTTGACCAAAATAGAGAGGATAACTTATTTTTAGCTTTTGGTGTCATATTATTAAAATTGTTCCAATAAAATTATTGGACAATTGGACATATGTCCAATTGACAATTTGGACATATGTCCAATAACCTTACAATTTATTTGGACATTGTCCAATGCCAAAAGGTCCAAAAAATTATTTGGACATTTGGACTATGTCCAAACGTCCAAATGTCCAATTGTCCAATTAAATTTTATTTGGACATTGTCCAATGACAACTCTGTTGTTATTAAATATTATAATACCAAATTTTATTTAAATATTTTAAATGATTAAAAAAATAGATCAGAGGTATATTTATAGTAATTATACAGGCAAATTTGCCTATGAAGTAGTACAAACTAAGGGATAAGCTTTAAATCTATGATATACCTTCCTTTACATATTAACTTAAAATTAAATTTTTCGGGAATATAGAACAAGAGAAGAAGAAAAAATTGAGCTTAAAAATCAAATTAAAATTTCGTCAATTTTGTACAAAATAAAAATGTAGCTTCTCCAAAAACAAATATTTAAAATAATAAATATGTGTAAATCATGCTTTGAACAACTTTACTTAGAAAATAAAAGTAGGTTACTTTGTAAGAAAAATGAGTTATCTATTTACTAAAAAAAATTTTTTGAGTTTTCAACATAAAACTTTTTTTTTATCAAGATAACTTACTTTGGGTGCTTAAGCAAAGTTGTTCAGCATGCAATTTTATTTTATTTAAAGTCAAAACATGTTTTTTTTAGCTATTAACTAGGTGAAAAATAGGGTCGAAATTAGAAAAAAAAATTTTTCTAAAAAAATTTTTTTTCTAACTTTGACCCTATGTTTTACCTAGTAAATGGCTGAAAAAACATGTTTTGACTTTAAATACAAGTAAAATTGCATGCTGAACAACTTTTCTTAAGCACCCAAAGTATATTATTTTGATAAAAAAAAGGTAGTTTTATATTGAAAACTCAAAAAATTTTACTTTAGTATATAGATAGCCTATTTTTCTTACAAGGTAACCTACTTTTATCATCTAAGTAAAGTTGTTCAGAGTATGATTTTACAAGGACCCTGAAATATACATAGATAGATCAGGTTAATTATAGGGTTGCTAAAAAAAGGGGGCGTCTAAAGCGAAGACAACTCATATTTAATAATTTTTTCAATTAACTTTAGGGTTAGGGTCGTCCTATATTAGGGTTAGATTAGGTTTTAAATATATATATATAAGCAAAATTGTCTTCCCGACATTTTTGATTAACACATCGAGGTAGGTTTAGACTGCCGTTTTTTGTATTTTTCAAGGTTTTCGCTTCTCTTTCATTTTTGCTTCGCCAAAGATCATCAAAATTCTATAATTTGATTGGCGGTTGATTACATGATTTGTCTCCACTTTAGGCAACCCCTAAAAAAGAAAAGATCTGCAGAAAAAACTTCAAAAATAAGCAAAAAAATTGCTATAAATAAAAAAGATCTGTATAAAAAATCTCAAAAATAAGCAAACTCATACCTGACCTATCTATGTATATTTCGGGGTCCTATTTTACATATACTTATTATTTTAAAATTGTTAAATATTTATTTTTGGAGAAGTTATATTTTCATTTTGTACAAAATCAGCAAAATTTTAATTCAATTTTTAAGCTCAATTTTTTCTTCTCCCCTTGTTCTATATTCCCGAAAATTTAATTTTAAGTTAATATGTAGAGGAAAAAACATTATAGATCCAAAGCTTATAGTAATTTTATATATTTTTTTTATAAATTTATATATAACAAAAACTCAGTCATAAATAGTATAACAAGTTGGTTGACTAATATTAGACCTACCATTAAATGAAAGATTCGGTTTAACTATTTTTAATCAAGTTTACAGTATCAGGTATATAATTTATTTTAGTAGAGCTTGGATACATTATTTGTTTTTATATTAAGTCTAACAGATATCCGTTAGATTTTATTATTAAATTTAATATATAAATTCAAGTTCTATATTGTGGTTATAATATCCCGCAAAATATAAATGAACAATCTATATCTTTTCAAATTTCTATTACATAATAAGTTTGACTACTCGGGTGGGCCATAACAAACCCAGATCAGTCGTCCATCTACAAATAACTGAGTAGAGATAAACAAAAAGCACATTTTATAATAAAATATGCATAAATGCACATTAATACACATAAGGCCAGACCAAATTGATTTTTTGTTTAACATAGTTCCCTCTCTCTATTTTTTAAAATTTTAGATGAAAAAACATCATATTAGCCAATCAGATTGCAGTATTTGCTTTTTATTATTGATAATATATTTAAATAAAGATACTATATATATATTCTTAATAAGATTTTGCCTATATATATAAATTTTTACAAATTAGCTAATTGTAAACTTCATTGTTGTTTATCTTATATAATTTGATATCTGACTCATGGTTTTGCTATGGAAGCTTTGTATAAGAGCAGTGTCATTAATCACCTGATTATTTTTTATCAAAGGGCTACTCCCCTCCCTCTTTCTTAATATATATATAGTCAGGTTCTTATATTTTTTTTACTTCCTTCCTCTTTTAAAAAATCATCTGATTTTTGTCACTCCTCTATAGCTTTAGAATCTTAGTTAAAATCTGTAAATTCACATTAGGGGGCTTCTAGAAATCAGCTAATTTCTGGGTGGGTAGGTGGGTTAACCATGGTATTAGGTATAATTCTGGCCAAAATTATTAGACCGTGACCAGAATTATCATTATAGATTTAGATCTATAGTGCCGTCATAGGAAAACCTAGTAGACCTGAGTCTGTATTTGAATTTAGTGAAATATAAGACCAGGGTCTATTATGTAATCACATACTGTACATACTGGTCACATATTATACACCACATCTTATTTAATATAGGTAGTACCAGGGTTTAAAATTGGCTTGTACATGCATGCACAGTGCAAGTAAATATTTTAATGTGCAAGAAAAAATTTGAAAAAATAGGTTTGTGCATATAAATTTTTTTAAATTTTCATAATAAACTTACTTTTGTTACACAAAATTGTTAATTTGTGCAAGTAAAATTTTTTTTGAATTTTAAACACTGGGTAGTACTATAGTACTGTTGATTGATGAATTGTATGTTTCAATTTTTTATCTTTCAATTTTTGGTATGCATTAAAGCCAATATATCCTGTATTCAACACTTTACAGATTCAAGAAATAATTGAGTAATACTTTACGTATAGCACTACTTAAAGTTACTCAGGTCTTATTCAAAAAAGAATTAGACCGGTCTGAATAGTACTCGAAGATACTATATAAGAAACGAAGTATTATAATAGTACCTTATAGAAGAGAGAATACATTACCGGGATACAAGTAAATTTTATAAGCGGTCTAATTTATTCTTTATTTATTTATTTTATCTATTTTTTTAACTCAACTTATTTATTATATCTATTTCCCGTTTAAAGCAGTTTTAATATCCTTTTATAATTTATGAATCTTTAATTATATCATTATATTTTTACGTTTATAATACTAACAGATTATTATTTTTGTAACAAGCTTTATGATCTTGCATTATACTACTTACCATTGGAAAAGTATGGAATTAAAACATCTATACTTTTGCTTCATTTGAAAAAGAACTAGGAAGACAATCATCTGTTATTGCACGAATTTTAGACTTTTTGTGCGATGGGTAAAAGAAGAATATTTAAATTTTTTATGGCGAGAAAGAAAGGCCATGGTGAGAAAATACTGATAACAGGTAGAACAAACTAATCATGAATAGAGTTCAAGAGAAATAGAAGGGCAATGTTGATTGAAGCCTGGAATTTTTAATTTGTCATATACTGAAGTATATGGATAGGATTAAGAAAATGACTATCTCGGCCTTTGATAGATGGTGGTAAAAATCTATTATTTTTTGCTAACAAGGCTGCTGCCTCTTTAGCTCTCCATGTAAAACAACAATTGATATCATTACATTTTCGAATATTCAATGAATACCGATACATTTGGCAGTGATCTTCTATCCAGCCCCAAAATATATCTGAAGCTTTGTTAAAAAGATTGATTTGTTTATCTAGATATTCAACAATTATTCTTTACTATTAATATAGTTTCATCGCCAAATATCACATAGTCTTTTACCAGAATAGCGAAAATTTTGCTTTGCAAGCAGTAAAGAATATTTAATGTTCTCAATGTTCTCAAGAACATTCAAAAAAATTTGAGAACACTACAATTAGAAATCATGTTTTTTTTTGAGAACAAGCTAAGAACATAAATTTATAATTTATGTTCTCATAAGATATATATAAAATTAATAATAATAAGGGGGCATTCATAAATAACGTTATATATCCCCTCATAGTAGCGCTTGACCTCCCCTTTACTATATAAAAAAAATTTTCAAAATCCATATGTTTATATATAAAATTTTACAAAAACTTGAATATATTGTAACACAGTGATCTGATTTGGATGATTTAGGTACCATTTGATTCGTCTCAGTGAGACAAATCCAATGATACCAAAATCATTTTATTTGGATCACTGGATCAATAGTTATTCATAAAAAACTATTAATTTTATAGTCATTTTATAAGAAAACATAATAACCAATAGTATTTAGCCAATAACTTTTGATCTGGTGATCCAAATGAAATGAAATTGGTACTATTCGACTCCTTTCACCAAGATGAATCAAATGGTACCAAAATCATTGAATTTGGACCACTAGATCAGTTTTATAATTTATGTTCTCATAAGATATATATAAAATTAATAATAATAAGGGGCATTCATAAATAACGTTATGTATCCCCTCATAGTAGCGCTTGACCCCCTTTACTATATAAAAAAAATTTTCAAAATCCATATGTTTATATATAAAATTTTACAAAAACTTAAATATATTGTGACACAGTAATCTGATTTAGATGATTAAGATACCATTTGATTCATCTTAGTGAGACAAATCTAATTATACCAAAATCATTTTATTTGGATCACTGGATCAGAGTTATTCACAAAAAACTATCGATTTTATAGTCATTTTATAAGAAAACATAATAACCAATAGTATTTGGCCAATATCTTTTGATCCAGTAATCCAAATGAAATGAAATTGGTACCATTCGACTCCTCTCACCGAGACGAATCGAATGGTACCAAAATCATTGAATTTGGACCACTGGATCAGTTTTTAGACGATTTTTTCTAAAAAAATTATGTTATATTTTTTTGACCTCTCCTTCTATTTAAGAGAAAAATCGTTATATTTTGTCAGACCCCTCTTGTATAACGTTATTTCTGGATGCCTTCTAAGGGAAGTGCAGTAAATTACATAATTTTCTAGTGGGGTCTGCCACCTATCACATTCTATATATATATATATAGTATAAATATCCAATAATATTGAAGTAAAATCGATTTTTAGTTAATCACAGATAGTTGCTACATAGTAAAGTCTAAATTTTACTAAGCAAATTGATTAAAATTACTTAAGTAAACTTATTCAGCAGGTCAAAATACACTTACTACAAAATTTTTATAAGTATTGGAGAACATTTTATTAATTGATATTTAATTTTTACATTCATTGAATATATTTTTTTAAAAAATTTTAATTTTTCTGTCAAACGTAAAAATCAAAAGTCAATTAATAAAAAGTTCTCCAATACTTATGAAAATTTTGTGGTAAGTGTATTTTAACTTGCTGAATAAGTTTACTTAAGTAATTTTAATCGATTTGCTTAGTAAATTTAGACTTTACTATGTAGAAACTTTTGTCAATTGTGAAGTATCTCTATCTCTTGCCAACATAACTTGTTGCCACGTTAACATGTTTTTACCACTCTGGTCTAGCAACTGCTCTACAAAGAATATACCCATATCCTGTAGTCCACTTATCAAATTCCTACTTCCCTTTTCTTCCTGGAGCAAATTTCTGATCGGATATTTTCCTCCATATATACCCCACCAATTTTTATCAAAACCGAAACTGACTTTTAACTCTCTTGCTTTGACCAACACTCGGCATGCTAGATTGCCTTTCCATAACTGTTGGAGCTCCTTATCTTCCTCACTCTTCCACTCCATATCTACTAAACCCGCATTAAGCAAACCTTGCTTTATTCTAATGTGTGCTAGCTTCAACACTATCCCATCATTGTTCAGC
>QKWP01001032.1:49652-82457 GCA_003550325.1 Gigaspora rosea
ATTGTTTGCAGCTGGAGATGTAATTCATCCTACTAGAATTAAACAGGTAGTAACTGCTGCATCAGATGGGGCAATAGCTGCTCAGGCAGTTATTGAGCATTTAAAAAAGCAAAGCAATTTTTTAAATTAAACAACATCAACAAGGGGCAAAAGATAAACAAGTTCATGCAAATTAGGGCCTTTAATTTATTTGCTCAAACTTACGCAAAGCTAAGATGACTAAACTTTTTTCGCTGCAATTGTTTTGAAACATAAATAAAAAAAGCTTGCATCATGCGCTAAACACCAAAATTTAGAGTTACATATTCTTACTATTTATTTAGTCAATACTCACAAACGAATTAAGAAGGCTAAATTAAATAAAAAATGAAAGGCAATAGGAAAAGCTAAGTTTCAATTGCTTTCTTTATAAAGATAAATTAAGAAAATTGTTAAAGGACTATAAGCTAAAAATAAAGTAAAAAATTCTTTTAATGTAGATAAGTAGCTACCATGAATTAAGACGAAACTAAAAAAGACATTACATAGGGCATTGCGCCATTTTTATCGAAGTTTTTGAAGATTAGGTGACGAATCTCAACCTATATCTACTTCAGGTCCATCTTCGCAGCATAATTTGATACTCTTTAACAAAATTACTTATCATAGTGCTAATTTATACTTTTTTTTTTTTTTAGATTGGCCTACAAGACAGGTCAAACAAAATAGTTAACTAAGAATTTTACAATTCATTCTTACATATGTACTGTATGTATACCTATAATTATTCTCTACGAAATCTAATACCATGTTCCAACCAAGAATTAATGACATAAGAGCTTGTATACTCTTTACAGATAGACGTGTACGTTTGGCCTGAACTGTATCACCTGCTTTGGAGAATACTTGTTCAGATGGTACTGAAGTAGATTGGATGGCTAAATAATCTTTAGCCATTTGTGATAAATTCGGAAAGCGTGTACAATTTAGCTTCCACCAATCCAAAGGATCAATGTTCATGGATAAAATGGTCTCATTCAAATACTGATTAAATTCATCCGTTCTATTGATAAGTACATTTGTTCTTCGTTTTTTCTGAGCAATTTGCTCTGTATATGTTAAATTTATTTCAGAATTTGTAGACGAATCGTTTAAAATAGGAGAAGAATATTCGGATCTAAAAATATTATTGAAAATTGCACGATTTGCTTCATTATTTATGTCTTCAGGCATTAGTTCGAGTTTAACATGAGGGTCAACGATAGCAGCCATAAAGGCTGTTTTATCATATATTTCATTAGTATATTTTTGAACTTTGGTTGACATTTGGGTTGCAGCCGCTTTCGGGAATTCCGGACTTGTTGGATTTTGAAGATATAACGAAATTGTATCAACAATGCTATCCATTAGTACAATTGAAACACCCAAAGTCGTGTATGTACTGCCAGAAAGTACATTAGTAGTTTCGTAGAATGGCTTAAGAAATTGAGTTACAGCTTGAAGATCGGATTCCTCTTGTGGTGTAAGTTTATATTTTTTAAGATTATTATTACATCTAATAAGAGCTGCAATCGTTGTAGGCATAGTAATGTAGACTGCAAGCATCAGATACGTGCTATTCCACTGTGTTGAAACATCCTGTGGAATTTTATGAGTTGCTTGGCTTCACCAACCGATTGTCCAATTTCTTTTAATTCCTGAGTTAAAGATAAAGAGGAGGAGATAGCTTTGACTAAGTTACATACGTTTTCAATCGAAGATTTAATGGGTGACAAACTACTTGTAACGATGAGATTTAGTATGTGAGCCAAACAGCAACGAGGTTGAAAATTAAAATTATAATTTTGTAAAAGAAAGTTTTCTTTTAACAATTGCATTGCTAGGACCATATTCGAACCACTATCCGTAGTAGCGCAAAGAATTTTATTAGTAATATTAAAAGTTGCAAAAACGGAACGCAACTGTGTATTAATTTCTTGGCCAGTATGAGGATAAGGGAGCATACAAATATCAAGTAAAATTTTTTTGAGCTTCCACTCATTATCTATCCAATGTGCTATGACGCAGAGAAAAGGCACATTAGCGCGAGAGGTCCAAATATCTAATGTAATAGATATTTTACTTGAAATTTGCTCCAAAAGAGTTTTAACTTCTCTTTGCATTATAGCAAAAGCGCTTTGAATCGTAGACTTTACAGTTTCATATGAAGGTAAGTCAATATTAGCATTGAGGTATCGAAGCATAGTGGCGAATGAATTGCTTGAAACAATAGAGTAAGGTAAAGTATTCGAGACAATCCATTCAGCAATCAACATATGAAATTTGGTTTTTTGAACTGATGTTAAAATTTGGCATGAAATTGTACTTTCAGGTGTGAATGTAAGAAGCTGTTGATTTGGAACTGGCTTTGTGATCCAACCCGGGTGCTGACTATCGAAGTGTTTACATAAAGTACCAGTTGAAGTAGTTAAACTAAACTTATTCTTGCAAATGCTACAGATTACCATTTTATTATCAACGGTTTTTTGTGAAAAAAATGGTGAAACAGGGGAGGTTTTAGCTTTGTTTTTTTTTTATTCAAAATAGCAGGAATAATAGGAGCAGCTGGACTATTAGAAATATTTGATGAAATATTTCCGTCACTCATAGCGCTGGTGTTTGTTGCCATATTGTCATCAGAAATTTGTATAATATCTTGAGGCTCAGCATTATAAATATCGGTATCAAAAAGATCATTAGTATCGGTATCCATTATGAAATTTTTTAATCAAACGAATTTAGGCAAGTAAATTTTTTAAATAAAATATGAAATCGAGCAAGTAAATTTTCAAGCTCTTTTATACTTTACTAACAATAGTACATGTTGCGAAATTTTGGTGCTTAGAATTAGATCTTGAGGCTTTACTAAAAATAAGTCAAGAGGAATCCATGCCAAGAAATTTTAATGCCTAGAATTGGATCTCGAGGCTATGCATGAGACTTAATTTATTTTCTTTTATTTTTTAAAAGAAAGTCTAACCTTTTTGTTACTTGTTCTTGCACATAGAAA
Organism: Gigaspora rosea; assembly: GCA_003550325.1. NCBI lineage: Eukaryota > Fungi > Glomeromycota > Glomeromycetes > Diversisporales > Gigasporaceae > Gigaspora > Gigaspora rosea. The sequence continues at coordinate 52,681 of QKWP01001032.1, forward strand.
TGGGCTGGCTAACAATCAAGCCGGCTAAACGTTGATTTCTCAAGTTAGTTATTATCAACTTAAAAGTGGCTCGGCCCTGAAGCCATGGTTAAAGATTTAAAGCCATGGTTAAAGTTTCAAAGCCATGGTTAAAGTTTCAAAAGCCATGGTTAAAGTTTCAAAGCCATGGTTAAAGTTTCAAAACCATGATTAAACTGGCTTGATTGTCAGCTCATTATCTCTAAAATTCATTACCAAATTACTGGTAGATTTTTAAAACTTGTTGATATTTGCATGAACAGTTCGAAAGGCTTATTATATTACATAACAAGTTTACTAGTAAGTTACAAATAGTCTTTTACAACTAGCTAGTAGTTTGCGAATAGTTTCATGAATATGAGAGAATGATGCAATGTATATAGTCAAGTGCTAATAGGTTTTTAGCGATATATTAGTATGCGTATAATATATTAACCAGATAATAATTTGTTTTTTTATAATATAATCAATAAAATTGAAATGCAGCACGCAATTAATGTTTTAATATTAGCGAGAATTTATTTTTTATGTTTTAAAATAATTCTACAAATATCGCTGTCTTACTAGAGATGAATTAAACAACTTCATTTGTATATAATATAATAAATCGGTGACTTTTTAAAGGATGTTCAAAATATTTATGTTAAAAAAAGTTATTTCAAAATAATTATTGGTATATATTATCTGTTATAACATAAAATATATTAATATTTAAATCATTGCCTAATAAAATATTAATATAAAGTTACTTTAAACGCATGTTATTCGTTATCACATTACCTGAACAATTACTATTGGATAATGATCATATGATAAGGATCTATCGGCTCACAGCTTCATGTTTGGCTTTAAGGTTTAGAGCTGAGCCATTTTTGGAGCTGATGCTTTATTAGTAGACCTGTAGCTGAGCTGTCAAACAGCTCGGCTTAGCCGTATGGCTCGCGGCTTGGCTCAAGCCGTTTGCATCACTATGCGTATTGTGCATTATTCTAATGTTATATAGAAGCAATTTTAGATTTTTATATAATCGGGTTTTTCAATATATTTATAAGTGCTAAAGTAATTGATATGTAAGGGATTTAAGTAAAATTTTTACCTTTTTAGCAATTCAATAGTTGGACCAATAAATTATAAGCTTTAATAACTCCTGACCACTTAAAAGTAAATTAAAACAATGCGCAATAAAGCAACTTGCTTAAATGTATTAGCCCTTATCAAACTATTATTCTTTTAACCTTTTATTACTATATTTAGAATAAGCGAAATACTTTTCAAACAATGATCATTTATATAAAATTTTACGAACATTCATTATTCTATTGTTACATAGAAGCATTCTAGATTTTTATGTAATTGGGGTTTTTTAATATATTTATAAGTACTAAAGTAATTGATATGTGAGGGGTTTATTAGAAGCGAAAAAAGCAAAATTTTTACCTTTTTAGCAAGTCAATCGTTGGCCCAATAAATTATAAGCTTTAAAATATTCGCATGTTTGCGAAATAAATAAAATAATTATAACTAAAATTATATAGATATAGATGGTAGTGAACTTTGAAAATTCAACTAATTGAGAATTATTTCAAATTGTTGTAAATATTATAGAAATATTAAACATCAAAATTAAATATTTTATTAAATAATGAATGACTTTGAATAAATTAGAATTAAAAGCTTCGAATTTAATCGAATTGTATTTAAACTCTATTATTTTTTATAATACATTTTATTCTGCTTTTTTGTTTTCTATTGTCTTTGCTTTGACTACTACTTTTGTTTTGGCTATAATCTTCGTTTCACTCTCTTTTTCTAAATACTTCAAAGTGAAAAAAATAAAAAAAATAAACGAAGTCCCATATCTTCATTTCTCTGAAGAGTTCATTTTCTTGCAAATTCAGAAATTGTGAAAGGTTCTTGCAAAATGCCAAAAAAGTCGCGAAGTGGCAAAAAAGTCTGGGTTGGTTTTCTTGCAAAGTGCCAGAAAGTAAGGGTTCTGTTCTCGCAAAGTGCTGAAATAAAATAAATTAATAAAAAAATTTTAAAAATAAACCAAAAAAACAAAAACAAAAAACACGAAACAAAAAAAAAATAAAGCGAAACCTTGCAAGAACTTGCAAAAACTAGCAAAAACTTGTGCCCATTTCTCTAAAGAAGCATTCCTGAAATTTAGAAATTGCTAAGAAAATTAGTTTCTGTTTTTGAAAGTTTCGGAAGTCATAGTTGGCATTCGCAAGGTTTCGAAAGTTTTTTGTTTTTCTTGTAAAGTGCCGAAATAAAAATAAAATAAAAAAATTAAAAAATAAATAAATAAAAAAATTGAAAAAAACAAATGAAAACAAAAAAAACAAACCGAAAATAAAAAATGAAATGCAAATAAAAAACAAAATAAAAAAAAAACAAAATTGAAGATACAAAAGATCTAATCTGATCTTGTAGTACAGAATTTGAACATCATTCAACTATTTCGAACTATTTCGATACATCATACAAAATTTCGAAATATTTCGAAAATATAGTCCAATGTGCCTTTCTTGCGAATTAATGCGATTTAATTTACTGTCAGTAAATGTTTTATAATATTACTCTGTCTATTTCGAAACATTGCAAAAAATCTTACGTAATATTTCGTAATATCTTATGTAATATTTTGTAATTTATTATTTCGCAAGTTTTCGAAATATCTTACTATATATTACACTATTTTTACGAGGCATAAATTATTTCGTAATATTATGCCCTATTAAATTTGCTAATGTAGTACTAATGGTTTTTCTTTTTTTAGAATAATATAGTACAATTGTTAGTTAGTATAGGCCGTAGCAATAGCATAATAGTTAGTTAGTATAATAGCTAGGAATAGTATGATAGTTGTGTTATAACATGATAGTTGGGTTATAGCACAATAGTTGGAATTGGGTTTATATTGTAAATTGTTAAAATAATAAATTTCGAATATTTTTTTTTTTAAAAATAATAAGTTTCGAATATATATGATGACCAATTAAAATCGATCGTGTGATTTACGTGACCATCGATTTGTATCGGTCGTCACATGAATCATGTGATCAATTTTGATTGGTAAATCATAGGGTCGCCATGATGACATGTCTTCATAAAATAACACCCAATTTAAATATTCGAATATTCATTTAGTAAAAAAATTATATATTCAAATATTCGAATATTCGAATATTTAGTGAATATTCAAATATATTATTTATTGAGTCAGATCTCTAATACTAGTAAAGTACAATAGTGCTTTACTAGTATTAAAACACTATTGTCTGTAGTTATAAGTACTTCATGCTTGAATAATAGAATTATATTGCATTTATATTTGTTGGCTTTGTATACTAACTGTTTATTGGCATTTGAGATTTTAAATTTTTATATATGAGAGTTACGCATATTGTCTGGATATATTTTAAATCTAAATAAATTTAAAATATTTCAGATTATATGTAACTTATGTGTATGAAAATCATAAAATTTCAAATAGCAGATAATAGTTGATAAATGCAAAATTCAACAAATAGAAAATGCCATATAATTATTATTATTATTTTTTTTTTTTTTTTACTCTTTGACAGTCTCACTAATAGTTTATTGAAATTTAAAATTATTATACATGAAACATAAACAATAAAAATCCTTTCTAAATACAAAACTCTGGCATCGTCTGGTTACTTTGAAAATACCTGTACATGACCTATCGCATCACCTTATGGATAAAGCAGATTTGATTTTGTCAAATTCCTCTCACCCAGTATCAATAGTAGGGATAAAACCAACTATATAGAAAAATAGAAAAAAACTAAGAAAATAAAAGGAAATGAGAAAAAAATGAGAAAATAACTGCTAACCCTATAGGACTAATCAAATATTAACAAAATAAAAGGACAAAAAGATAAGAAAGAGGAAGAAAAATTTTATAGCTAATGACAAAAAACTAACAAAATAAAAAAAATATAAAAAAGAAAAAATAGAAAACAAAAAGAAAAAAAAGAAAATAAAAGCAAAATCCAGCATTACTATAGTAGTACTAGGCAGTGTTGTTATGCAGACCGGACACGGACATGAACCAGACTGAACCGGACGTCCACGTCCATGTCCCAAAGATAGCAATGTCCGGTGAACATTGTCCCCAAATCGACCAATCAAATGTTCTTATTTGGCTAAATACTGATAATCTATTTTTTTTTCTTTTTGTCGCTCGGTTTTTATTTCCTACTTATGAGACCCCTTTTAAACTGATTTAATATGTTCAGTATGTTAATAATAAGAAAATAATAACTATATTAAATATAGAAATGAAGCTTACAAGATTTCAATGAATAATATTTTGCCGCCTTAATAGGAATTCGTCAGTGCTGCTAGTGACTGTAATTTCGGCATGGCTCAGTGTCTTTATGGTTTAGCTGAGTTTTGGTCTTCACCACTTATTTATTTATATTTTTTTTATTAAGCATAATTTTTTTTTTTTTAGCTTTCCTTCCATCATTTGTTGGTCTTGACTTATGTTAGTGATGTTTTACATTTTCTTTGGTGCTGTCATTTCAGTTCATTGTTGGTTGTAATTTCGCCGTGGATTTCAGTCAGTGTTATTAATGTTGTTGCGTCAGTGGTCATGATTTCGCTATGGTTCTCAGTATTGTTAGTAGTACTATTGGTGGTTTGGCTTTCGCCGTGCATATATATATATATGCTTTTACGCTGCAATGGAATCGTTAATATATTTTTTTTTTTTATAAGCAGTGGTGGGTTTCTTTGTAATGTGATAACAGTTTAGGATTATCTAGTAGACCAGAGATTAGGGTTATAGTAAGTCAGGATAGAATATGTAGTTAGATTAAAAATGTATTTAAACTAATAAAGAGAGGATATTTGTTGCAAAATTTACCAACTGAATACTTTCCTTAACAATCGTCATTAAATCCGAATTCCTTATAAAACACCTATCTGTGCCTAAATTATTTTGAAAAAAAGTATTTTTGACTTACATTTCGGCACTGCTAAATTTTTTTTATGAAACTCTCTGAAACAATTATACTATATGATGCATTTTGATAAAAGCGATCAAAAAATTTTAGCAATAATTTTGGCAATTTTGGCACTATATGAGACTAATTCCAGCTGCCTAAATACCGTAAATTATTTTTTATTAATAAAATAGGCAATTTATAGCTACGCCCAAAAGCTCAATTAAATATTGCTCTCATAATAAAATAGGCTCGCATTCCTAAGTTATTTTTGGTGAAAATATTCAGACATCGGACAATGTTCATGTCCGCCATATGTCCGTGTTTGGCAATTATTGCACAGACAATGTCCGGTAACAATCAATTTACCCAGACATAATTTGGACATGGATTTCGGACAATGTCCGAAAATGTCCGGTCCGCCCAAAATAGCTTGGACTATGTCCGGTGACAACACTGGTACTAGGTTTATAGTAAAAATTATATAACATATGCAACTATTGTATATCTTTAATATAAAGCTTTGCCTTAACTTTAAAATTTCCTTCTGACTATACAATCCAAAATCAAATATCTCTTTAACTATGGATATTGATTCTTGTTATATGGGGTAGCACTATTGTTTAAAACCAAAACAAATACATGGTTGCATTCTACTAAGTCCATCCAAATTAGTAAAAGTAAGCAATGCTGATCTTTTGACAAAAGTAAACTAAATCGCCTACTTTTTCAAAAAATTTGAAAGAACGGCAAAAAAGCGGAAAAAAGATAAAGATCACTTTTAACAAATTTAAGAGTGAGTATAACCAGAGAACTTCTGTTTTTGTTGTTCCTCATTGTTTTGCCATAGTAAACTTCATTGACGAAAAACTCTTTGTTTTTCACCAAAATTTCTTGTACAAAGGCTCCATCTTCTGCCAGTTATCTTGTAGGACGATACTTTTAGCTTGTATGCTGAATATAAAAAGAAGTCTCTCCTAGGCAAGTTGACTTTTATAAAAACCGTTTTGCTGTGTTATCCTACTATACATTAAATAGACCACGCTCTAACAAAAATTCTGTTTTCTTGAAATGGAAGAAACTTGGTCCAAGTAATTGTTCCATCTAATTATTATTACAATTATGATTTTTGTAATAAATAATTATTATATTACAACAGACCTGTGTGTCGATAGCATAGCGGTTATGCTCCCAGGTCCCCAATCGAAGGTTGCCGGTTCAATACTGCCTGGCGGTAAATTGAATTTGATAGTTAGAACCCGATTAGGAATAACCGAAGTCATACAAGATGTAAGGTCGGTCCAATGAGGCACGAACTTGATGGCGGCGTTTCTGTGTAATGTATACATACCCACAGGAAACAGGACTGAGGTGGCTCGGCCGGTCCTGCAGGAAGTTAAATAATACGGTGCGGACCACATTTGGGCGGCGAAAGGCAAGCCGGATGAAGCCTTCATCACAGTAACATCTCCGAGTGGCCAAAGCTCCGACGACGGAGGTCTTCTAGGCGGCGTAAGGCAAGCCGGTTGGTTTATCAGAGTTGGGTTTAAGTGGAGGTTGCTCAAAAGGAGGGTTACAGAGAAGAGCGCTGGGTCTTAAGATTAAAAAAAAAAAATTATTATATTACAACAAATTCTATTTTGAATTACTGTACCAATTATTATTATTGTCTATTTTGAACTCCACCACAATACCCATACTTTATACTCTAATTGTAATGAACAACATAAAGACTAGCTTTTATAAATGAGTGCTCAAATTTGATTACTGTACTAATGCTTGTCTACAGTACCTTTGTGCAGTCTTATGTGCTACTATGGATACTGATAAGAACTGGTATTTAGTTCTACTTTATAATCTATTTCTTCTAAAAAGACTTTCTCTTTGATCTTTTTATGACAAAGAATAAAAAAAAAATAATAATTAAAGAGGAAACAAGAATACTATCTAAACGAAAAACCAAAAAACAAAACCAATAAACCAACTAAATGAATAAACAAAATAAAAAGAAAACCAAAGATAAAGCACAGAAAAATAAAATATAAAGGCGCTAAAAGTTTGTATAAGACAATAAAAATATATAATACTATATAGAATAAAATCTATCAAAGTATTATTAATGTATATACAAAGAATACTATGTTCAAAACTAAAAAAAAAGATAAATTTCTTCACATATTCTTTTTAATTCCAACTACATCATTTATTGTTTATTTGTATATAGTCACTTGTGACAGTACCAGCTCCAATCTGTGAATATATTTTCAATTTAAGAAATCACTAAAGCCTTGTACCCATATGACTTTTGAAATTTTAATTATAATTAAAGTTAGAGTTAGTTTAACATTAAAATAAAAATAAATATATAAGTAAAATTGTCTTTCTATCATTTTTTATTAATATATCAAAACAGGTTTAGACTATTATTTTTATATTTTTTGTATTTTTTTGATTTTTGACTTCTTTGAAATGATTTGTGCAAATAAAATTTCATAATTTTAATTGGCTTATCTATGTATAAAAGTCATGTAAGTACAGACTCTCCAATTTGAAAAAAGTAAATACTGCCTATCTTTTGAAAAGAGTAAGCTGAAATTTCCACTTTTTGGCAAAAATTTCAAAAAAATCTAATGGAATAAGAAAAAAAAAAAAAGATACCAAATATAAATAAACTTTTCAAAACTAGACTCCAGTGTCTAAATCTATTACTTCTTTGCTTAATACAGTAGTACTAAAAATACAAACTGAAAAAACTATTTATCAAGTTTGTCTGGTAACATCTTAGATTCTTTTTTTCTGTAGCATTTTAGTTTTCCAATAGATAGTCTCAAGTTCCAGCTGCTATTTAGTAGAGTCAGTTTTCTATTTTATGTATATATTAAATTTACAGTTTCATAGATTGGTCTTTTTGAAAAATTTGGTACAGGTAATTGTTAAAAAAGTTAATTAAAAGTTGCATGTGTTAGATGTAATAGTACCTTTATATTCTATTTTTTCTTTGCTTTTTCCTTGGTTTTTCTTTTTTTATTAGTTTTTTTCACTTTGAATATAATTTGGTTAGTTTTTTGGGGTTTATTTAGTTAGTAGTGTTTTGTGCTTCCCTTTAATCTTTTTTTTTTATTTTTTATGAGAAGCTCAAAGATAAAGAAGTAGATTATAAAGAGGTAGCTGAGTACCTAGTCATAGTTATTTGGACATTATATGAGTAACCCTGTATAATTGCATTATGATAGAAAATATCACATACTTAGGCCCATTGAGAAAGTCGAGTATTATAGTTTAGTAATCACATTAGGTTTATATCTTTATGTAATTTTTGCAAGTAGTTAATCTAATAAACGTAAGCTGGATTATCAAAGAAAAAAAAATTTTTTATCCACTTTTAAATGTAAGTAACCTTTTGACCAATATCCGCTTTTCAAATATAACATTTTTGATTTTTTTTTTTTAAGGTGAATATATAAAAGTATATATATTGTTCGGGGTTAGGGCTCATCATTTTCTGCGGCAACTAACCCCTAAATCCGTATGCACTACCTGATTAATTATGCGAAATTATGCAATAAATTTTTTAAAAATATGCAGCAAATTATGCAAATTTGGTAAAAATATGCATCTTTATGCAATAAATTCTGGCTAAAATCCATTATGAATTTTTTTATGTTATACATAAACTAGTCAGTTTTTTTATTGTTTTGATTGGTTTTTTATGTTACACCTGATCTAGCCAATCAGAATTCAGAATTTGTTAACACACGAACAACAAGCTCTTTCCTATATTTTATGCGCAGATTATGCTCTATTAAATATGCAACATTAGTCCAAATATGCAAAATATGCAATTGCATCTGCAATGCAATAAATGTCAGGTTTATGCGCAGATTTTGCAATTGCAAATTTGCACTAGCCCTATTCGGGGTCCTTATATGACTAGCCATATGGCCAGAGTTACGTTATACCAGATCTTGTAACTTGATTCGCCGGAGCGTTAAGCCAACAAATAATTTTAATTCAATTTAATAATTACATAACTTGTCTCGCCAAAATGACTGACATAACTGAATTCGAAAATAATTTTGATGATCTCTTGCACAAACCGGCAAGCAATAATATATCTGAAACCTTGAGTAATGTAGACCTTTCTAATCCATTTCACGACGCTGTATCGCTTTTGATTGCACCAGTGAGCCCTTTATCTGATAGTGACAAGGGCACAACCGATTTATATAACGAGTCTACTCAGAATGATCTATTGAAAGATAGCTTGATCTTTGAGCCAGAAGTACAAAGTATAGAGATCAAATTTGACGAGGAAAGGTATTTCGAGGAAGAAGTATCTTCCTTTAAAGGGATAGATGCTATCTCATCAATTTCTCCAGAGAGTCAGGTTCATGAAAAAATTAGCAACAGTGATGAATCTCTTGATGATGAAAGTATTATTATAAGGGAGCCACACGAACAAACGAGAATAGCAAGCTTCAGTTTGAATTCAAGTCAGGTAATTATAGTAATAAACCATTTAAACTATTAAAATAATTTTGAATTACGAATTAATAAAACTTTTAAGACGAATTTTCATGAGGTTGGAGAGTCGATTCCAATATTTGAAATTGCAGTCGAAGATCCGCAAAAAATTGGCGATCCCATCAATGCGCATATTATATATAAAGTCCGAACTAAGGTGTGTTTGAATAATGAAACAAGAGATATCATACTGCATATTATTAAATTCACGATCTCAATTATAGACTACATCCACAGCATTTAAAGATAAAGAATTTACGGTTTTAAGGCGATATCGTGATTTCCTATGGTTATACAATCATTTGACGCTCAGTAATCCAGGAGTCATAGTTCCCCCTATACCAGGGAAACATGTCATTGGTAAGGACTGTTGATATAATAAAAAAAAGTTACAAATCTCTAGGTTTTAACCAAGTAAATAACTTAATGCAGGCCGATTTCAGGACGAATTTGTAGAAAACCGTCGCCAAGCACTTGAAAAATGTTTGAATAAAATCATGTCTCACCCGAAGTTATGCAGCGATCCAAATTTAAAATTGTTTTTAGAGTCGGATACCTTTACGATTGATGTAAAGTTTATAAGTTAATATTATTTAATGATAATTATATAGCAAATAGGCTGATGTATAGACTATTTTATGACAGGTCAAACGCAAAAATCAAGATGAATCAAAAAGTGTATTAAAATCATTAGGTGAAGTAGTGTCAAACGCCACCACATTCAGCAAAGTTGTAGAAACAGATGAAGTAAGTTCATTACTTTAATTATTAAATCTCAAAATTTACAGATTTATTGATTACATTTAATCGCTGTCAGTGGGTTGAAAGTCGAAAAATTGAGTTGGACATTCTGGATTCACAATTAAGGGTATTACTTAAATCAGTTGAAGCCATTGTCAAACAACGCAAAGGTACTTACTTCAATTCTTTTAGCACAAAATTGTCAATTATTTTTTAATTAAACCAGTTTTCTTTAAGATTTGGGAAGTACGATCGTGGATTTTGGGGATAGCATTTTGTCTTTGGCAGACACTGAAATTAATAAGCCACTAGCAAATAATCTTAGGATATTAGGAAACTTGCAACAGAAAATTAAGGAATTACATGAAAAGCAGGTTGGTGATTAATGTAAAATCCATTGTGATATAATATCAAATTATAAATATTTTAGTTGTCATCAGGCACAACAGGATGTCATTAATTTGGAAAACACGATAGACGAATACATTCGTTTGATCGGGTCGATTAAGGTTAGCAGTTTGCATTTGTTGCATGCTCTGTGTTGGGCCATTCTTTTTACCTTTATTTTTTTGCGTAGGTTGTATTCAATTCTCGTTCCAAGATATATCAGACATGGCAAAACGCTATATACGATTTACAAAAGAAAAAGACGAACTATGAAAGGTCAAAAGTTCAAGGAAGGGTTAGCCAAGATAAATTATCGATCATGTTGGCGCAAATTGCTGATGTATGAAATATTTTAAGTTTTCTTGCCATGTGTACTTTCTATAATTTAAGTTTTACAACGTTTATATACTTATTTAGTTTGAGCATCGCGTGGAAGATTGTAAGCACGAATTTGAAGATGTTACTAAGCTTATTAAAACTGAATTAGCTCGGTTTGACAAAGAGAAGGTTGAAGATTTTAAGAACAGCGTTGAAGCCTTTTTGGAATCAATGGTACAGACACAAAAAGAGGTAAATTAATCTATTTTTTGTTATTTCATGACGACTTTTTCTTATTTCGTCTTATTTATTCTTTAGATTATTAATTTATGGGAGTCTTACTACGTGGAAGTAGAATTATTACAGAATACAAATTCAGAAGATTATTCGGTTATGGCATCATGAAATCTTTTCGCAAGAATTTTCAAAGCTCGAAATAATGTTAAAAAATGATATAAATTAAATTTTCAAAAGTAAATCAAATTCCCATAAAAATTATCCGTGTAACAATTATATTGCAATTGTTTGTTTGTTTATCTGCTATCTATACTTTTTTATATTGCTGAAATAGTCTTAAAAAGTTTTTAAAATTTGGTCTTGTAAGTGTAGACTCTTCTAGATGATGTAAAAAAGCAACCAATCAAATATCAGGTGGTACGAACTTTAACCATCACTTTCATCATCATTCTTTGCAGTGTTGCAGAAGAAAGCATCGACTTGAAAATGAACCCTTTTCCCCACATAATCTATCAGCAGAACGGTTCCCCAAATGGCCCGGTGTCCCCGGTACATTCTCCCGCACATACGCCGTCACCGCCTGCAACGTCTCCAGGTCAAACTTCACCGTCTCTCGGTTACCTTGCTCCTCATGTACCAATTTACGGTGGTAGCATGCACCTGTTTTCATATCAATCGAAATTACCGTCTATGGGGCACGCATTTGGCCCACATTCGCTCCTTAACCAAACCACTGGATCTCCTGGACAAACATTAATGTCTCCACCGTCATTTGCTTCTACTCAACCACAGTTGAACATTTCTCTTTCTCCAGGTGTAACCAACATTTTAACAACCAACAACTTAGGTGCTGTCAACACAACACATTGGCAACAACAACTAAATTATGCTCAGTTATCTCGTCAGTCAGCTACACCTCACCACCATGCACGACAGGCTGCTGCTGCCGCTCGTAACAGTAGCCTTGGTAGCTCAGCAATCGCAATAACTGATCCAAATAATCCGAATAAACCACCAGTGAATGGCGTGCTTTCAAAAAAAGAGACCAATGGAGATAAGCACGATCTACCTTTTCAACAATGGATGACTATCGATCTGGGTGGTATGGGCCTCAAAAATATTAGTAAAGAACTATTCCATTATGGCTTCCTCACCACTCTCTATATAAATCATAATAACTTGACATACATTTCTCCGGAAATATCCAAGCTAAGACATCTAATCTTACTCGATATCTCTGGTAATAAATTATCATCTATACCATCTGAGCTGGGTATGCTGACGAATTTAAGAGATCTTTTGATGTTTGATAACATGATCGTAACTTTGCCTTTTGAGTTGGGTACACTTTATCATTTGGAGACACTCGGATTGGAAGGAAATCCGATAAATGATGCAATCAAATCTATATTACAAAAGGAAGGTACGGCAGCTGTTATATCATTTTTACGAGAGAATTGTCAAGGTGTGTATATTAATGTGGTTCAAATTATTTTGCCTTATTTATTACATTTGCTAGTAGCATACATGGTTACTAAATCCCTATTTAATATTATCAGTACCACCACCTCCAATGGAAAGGGACTGGATAACGTTAGAGAATGAACCCGCTGGTGGAGATCGTGGTATGTCCCCAGTAACCGGACATTGGTTGTCCACCATGGTAAAGAAATGGTGACCAAAGTCACAAATGGTATACCATACTCTATTCTCATTATGGTGTTTTTATTGGATTGATTTGTTTTTCTATATCAAATAGATACTTTTACGCTCCTTTGCTATAATATCCTATGTGAAAAATACGCCACTACTCAATTATATGGTTATACTCCTTCATGGGCCCTTTCGTGGGAGTATCGAAAAGATCGGATCAGGCGTGAAGTGTTGAGGTATAACGCGGACATCATGTGCCTTCAAGTGAGTTAATATAATGTTTCACGCAGTTTATTCATTGTGGCGGCTTATACTGAAAATTTGCTTATGCTGAAATTTGAGTCCCTGTCTAAATTTCTAATATCTACTAAATTCATATATACTCTTTTATTAATAATATTATTTATAAAAAAAAAAAAAAAAAAAAAACAAAGGCCCAAAAAATTTTAATATTAAAATAGGTCAAAATTCGGCACAAACTGATTTTACATAAGCTGCCATATTTCATTTATTTATTTTGTTTCTTTTTTTGTTCATATCTTATTTAATTCTTATAGGAGGTTGATACTTCACAATATGAGGAATATTTCAAGGATGTATATAGTAAGCTTGGAGACTATGACAGCGTGTATTGGCCAAAATCGCGTGCAAAGACAATGACTGACGTGGAAAGGAAATCTGTTGATGGATGCGCAACATTTTTTAAGTCTTCAAAGTATTTTATTATTTCAAAACTTATTTTTTCTGCCACTAGCAAATTTGAAAATTGCACTAATCGAGTATGATAAATTATCGTTACAGATATAAATTAATCGATAAACAATTGATCGAGTTCAATCAAGTTGCGTTACAGCGGCCTGATATAAAAAAAACGGAAGACATGTTCAATCGTGTTATTACCAAAGACAATATTGCAGTTGTAACATTGCTTGAGAATAAGGATAATTTTTCACGCCTTATTATTGTAAACTGCCATATTCATTGGGATCCTTCATATGCGGATGTCAAACTTGTTCAAGTGGCAATGCTAATGGATGAATTAGACAAACTTGCCCAAAAATGGTGTGATATACCTAGCAAGTCAATTTATAATTACAGTTCCCCACAAAAAATATCAACTATCATTTGTGGGGATTTCAATTCTACACCTGATTCTGGAGTGTATGAATTTCTTTCGCGTGGCACCATAAAACAAGATCATTGCGATTTTGGTGATCATATTTATGGCTCTTATGTATCGGAGGGTTTGCAACATAGGCTTTCACTAAAGTCTGCATATTCCAATATTGAGGAGTTACCATTTACCAATTTCACGCCTAGGTTTGCTGGGGTCATTGATTACATTTGGTATTCTACTAATACATTATGTGTCACCGGTCTTTTGGGTGGTGTAGACAAGGAATACATGTCAAAAATGGTTGGATTTCCGAATGCACATTTCCCATCCGAGTGAGTATTTCAAGTATCAAATTTTTTTGATTTTTTTTTTTTTTTGAAATTGTTCTTAGTAATAATTTATATATGTTTTCTTTAGTCATATTGTAATCCTTGCCGAATTCCGTGTAAAACCTCCACAACAAATACAACCGCCACCTCAATTCAGTGGTTTATCAAGCGGCAGTAATAGCAATAGTTCGCAACGGAGACTTAATACTCAATTAGGTTCTAAGAAATAGTGGATTTATATAATAGGGAGTTTTATATAAAAAATTTTTGGACAATGTCAAATATTAGGGTGATGTAACTATCCTGTAGATGTTAGATACGGCTGTGATGATGGACTATCGTTTAGGAATATCATTATGTAATAGATTATTCATTTTTTCCTTTTGGACAACTTGAGGTAGATTATTTTTATTGTGGTTGAAAGTTAGTAACTTTTTTGCCACACAAAATCTTTCATTCCTTTTATTCCTTTTATTATGTAAATAACACCGGTACTTTAAATTTGGTGAATAAGGATTCAATTTTGTGATACTGAGAATTTTGGTATTCATTACATACAGATGACATTTTTTTATCCCTCAGACTTAATTTTTTTTCACTTGTAAGAATAAAATTTTTCTATTATCGTTTTCTTTTTTTATCATAAAACTTTTTCTTTAAACGATAATAATGATGTGTAAATAAGACCTGATAAGAAATAACTGATCTTTTAGATTTTTATCAATTCATTTTCTTTAATATAATTATTATATAATAGTGTTTATATAACACTTGACAGCAAACTAATCAAACCTTAATTTTCCACTGAATTGGCATGCTTCATTCGATTCTCTTCCATAAATTTTTCTTTCTCTTTTTTTAACATTTGATATTCTGCTTCCTTATTGATAATTTCATTACGAAGATTTATGATGTTAATCATACCTGAAAGACCTAAATTAAGATTCAAAATAAGTGATAATGTTCATTAAATTATATCATATTAATTATGGTTATAGATTTACTTTGCTTAAAATGCCTTTGTGACTCTCTTAAGGATGATGGAACCAAAATACCAAACCAACGCAATGGATCATCAATAATACGGCCTTGTGATCGTTTCTTTGTTGAATCATTTTCGGGGTTCTTTATCGCACGTCGGCGAAGGGAAGAAGAATCGTTATCTTCATTGTTATCCGAGATTTCTTCAAGACTAGTCAAAGTGTACTGACAAATAAATTCATTTGGTGTATTAAGCATATTGGTATCTTTTTTTTGAGAAATCAACCTGTCGTGACATACGAATCAACATTTTGTTTAAATGAACAAATTATATAATAGATAGAGCAGAAAAACTAACACTCGAGTAGTAGCTTGCATCCTTCCATCATATTGGTTTTGATTTAACCTATGAGGACCCATAGTATATTTTGCGTGAGCTAGTTGAAAAAAACCCTAAAGAGCTTATTTTCGTAAGTTTGATAATATTCAACGGCCTGCGTTATTATTTCGTAAGCCTTTCTTTACTTACACCCCCCAAATTTGTACTAATTTGTTTCCATTGTTCTTGTAATGCTGAGATTAAGCTTAAATATTCTAATAAAATTTGGTCCATTTTTACACAAATTTCTTCCATAATCTAAAATCAGCGTTGGGTAATTGAAATATATTCTTTCTATTTTACTATACAATACTATATTATACTATACATACCCGTCTAATTTTTTATCATATGATTTTCATAAATTACACAATGGGAAAACTATGGGCTAGGGGATTTGCATAATTTCAAGAAACTCGCCACTCTATACCAATATGTTTATTGTAATTATGCAGGCAAAATTTGCTTGCAATCAGCTACATAATTAAAATATAATTTTTTTTTAAAAAAAATTAGCTTTAGTATAAAATTTTGGTTATAACAAAATTTTGGGTTAAAACCTTTTTGCTAAAGTAATTTACTCTAATATTTACATCTAAACTAATAAATTAATTTATTTTTTTAAAATTTTTTTTTTTATACTAAGCAATTATTATCTGTTAGTTATTTCAAATAACTTTATTTCAAACAAAAGCCAATAATTCAACCTACTGTAGAACAGGGTGAAACCTGAGTTGCTTATGTTTTTTATTATATAAAAGCGGATTTCACCGATCATAGCAGGTTTCACTAATTCACAACTCAGGTTCACCCTGTAATATAATATTTATTATCAAGTTGTTGATTAAAAATCTTGAAAATTACTACTGTTCTAAAATAAAAAATCAGATGCATATGTGTTTATAAAGTTGGCAATTTGAAGAAAATTCAAATTGCTAAGATTGATTATAGACCTAGTAATTTTTGTGCACTTTCTTATAAATATTTTCAGTACTTTCCAATAACTATTAATTATCTTGTATATCGATTTGGCATTTTAAAGAATGCATTTTTCTGGCTAATAAAGTTGTGCCACTTGGGCTGAAAAAATTTTTAGAATTGGGTAATCTGCCAATTAGTCTTGCCAATTAATAAAACAATTAGTATTGTTAAGGCCACCAGATTTCAATCCAATTCCTTTGCTAGTGATAAAGGATGTAATTGTAATGGAGATTGCCTTACTGCAAAGTGTTCTTGTAAAAAAGCAAATGCTTTATGTAGGAGTGAATGCTATTCCAAAAACTCTAAATATAAGCATAAAGCTTTAGAGTTTGGGAAACTAATATAAAAATCAAAAATTAAAATTGTAGAAGAAAAGAAGTTTTTATTTTACAAGTTTATTTTACTGCATTTTAATTTTTTTTTTTTTTTTTTTTTTTGGCTTTTCATCCTTCCTAACTTTAAATCGTTAACTTTTAGCAGTACAAGTCACTCCTTTTATTATAGTAATAATAATTCTGTTCTAAAAAAATTCTTCACTATATCGAGAGTTCACTATAACGAGAGTGACTTGTGTATTACGGATAATACATATGAGAGGTATTTAGGTGGGATATAAATGTTGTACAGTACGTTGAAATAGGTAAATTGAATTGAATTAAATATATGATGGTTGAAATTTTTAAATCGAAGTAGACGTTTAGAGAATTTTGAATCTATATTTTTACGCCAGGAATTTCATATTAGAAAAAGACCTTTAGTCGAATGTTTAATTATCTTCAATAGTTCTTCAATCCGTATAAGAATTCTAAATTTGGTCTGAATTGGGCGGATTCCCATCCGGGGTACGACATATACATACGTATTAATTTTTTTTTTTTAGTTTTAATTGAAATTCGGTATACTATAATATATATAGTACGTCTAAATTCGTTGCTTAAAATATAATATTCTACGTAATATTTCAAAATCCTAAAATGGAATAGCCTTCTTGGCTCAGTTGGCAGAGCGTCTGCCTAGTATTACGTTGTAAGCAGAAGGTCAGCGGTTCGATTCCGCTAGAAGGCATATCTAATAATTTTCTTTTTTTTTTCTTCGTGAATCCATACATAAAACTCAATTGCATCCCAGTAACTATATAAATGCTAAATAGTAAAATTTAAAAATTTCTAACATTGGTATTTTTTGAATTAAAAATCTCAGAACATTAGTAATTCTTTCATCGTATTCTTTTAATCGTTTTTCAAATCTTTCATGAAAAATTTGGAATTCGTTTTCTGTTAACATTGGAGGCATCTATTTAAATAAAAGACAATACATGAATAAAATTATAATTAAACAAAATTTTTATTAAAGTATTTATCTTGTTCATTTTTAAATTTAATGAGTTCAATGATGTTTGTAAGCTTGCTATATTTTCAGCAAGAAACAACCCTTTGTTATAACTTTGCGTTAGTTTTCTTTTAATGTAGAACATTCTTCGTAAATTTTATTTGATTTTGCTTCTTAAGATTTGCCATATATATTTTTGATCTTGAATTTTTTTTTGTCTTTGTTCATCATAATTTGGGCATTGGTAGTAAGATTAGCAATGTTATGATTATTATTATGGGAATTATCTGCCTCTTTTGTATTGTTGAACGTAGTTATTAATTATTACCAAATACTATATTATAAGCTAATTCCATTGGCTCCATTGTTTTCAATGGAGTATATCCATTGCTAACCCTGATTGAACGATAAGATTTGATGATCCGAAAATTCGAGTCGGATCAGATTCGGATTCTAATCCTATCACAACCGTAAAAGTCGGTTGGGGTCAAAAATTTCGGATTGGGCCTATAAAAATGATAAGACCGTAAAAATTCGGATTGGACTCGGATTCAAGCCGAATTTCGGATCCAGATTCACTCCTGGAAATATAAATTGCACAATTCAGTTAATTCATCATCTACAGAAAACTTGACCCTAAGCCTGATGTGCCCCAAAACAACGATTTATCATCGACAAATGAATTGAGATGATGACTTTATGGTTGATGGTGAATTATGATTTGCAGACGGAATTCTGACAAAACAACGAAGACGCTGACCCCAAGCTATAAATATCAACTAGTAATAAAATGGCGACATTTCATAGGGCTGGAGCCTTACTTATTAGGTGCTTAAATTTGAAAATAAAATTCTTACAGTGATCTATTACTGAGTGTTAGAATATACATTATTAATACCATAAAAAGGCATAAACTCCGAGTTAATAATTTATAATGAATGTAATCTTTTCTCTTCAGTTAATATTTCAATTCTTATATCTATTATAAGAAAGAGTACTGTTGAAAAGCACGGACTCTTGATACTGTTACGAATGTAAGGCTTATAGCAAATTCCTTATCGCCAATGTCTAAGACAGTTCGTGATAATGTTAAACCTTGACCAAGCAAGGCGCAATGGAAATTGCATATGAGAAAAATTCCTGATTTTCCTACCCTCCGGATTTTCCTTCCAATTTATATGAATTGTAATGTAGACAACATTGGACATGTATTTTGAGTAATATTGATGTAGACAATATGGGTGGCATCTTTCAAGTTTGTATATAATATCAACAATTGCGCCCATTGCGTCCTTGACCAATTCGTAATTGGTCCAAATATTGGAGTAAGCATTATACGAACTCAAATTAATAAAAATTAAAAACTGGTTGAAGACCGTTCGTTATATCAGAAGGTGCTTTTCTAATATCTGGACTAGTATGTACAGTTTCTATCTTGGCAACAGGTAAATTGAGTTGTCTTGGTTTTGTCATATTATATTCTGAACTTCTTCCCAGCATAATATTACGAAAATTCTCCTTACATAGGGAAGAATTGAATTTAAGTGCAACTACATTACGAAATTTCTTTAAAAAAGATTATGATCGTCATTAGAAAGCTGGCATGCTAGTTAAAAACCCTTAATGTTAGTTAATAAGCAATTATACATTTATAATTTGTGACTTTGTGAACATATAACTCAATATTACGTTCACCACTTGGGTTCATGTTCTCTTTTACATTGATGTTTGCACCGATCTTGTCTTTTTGCTGGCTCATTATTTCATAACTTAATTATTCTTCAGGTATCATAGAAGCCAATCTTTTCTTTCGAGCATCATTTCTCACAGCTCTTTGTTCGGATGTATAATTCTTCAATTCTTTTTTTTTTGCATTTTACGCAGAAGACTTCAATACTGTAATAAATTACCAATCATATAGATTATTTATTTATTTGTCATTATAATTTTATTATTCATAGTAGTTGATGTTATTGATTAATAAAAATTGAAATATATACAGGGGTCGACAAAATCAGTATCATCGTTATTACTGGGGCGGGCCAAAATTCCATAGAGTATGGCTCAAAGGTCTTCCACTCCGCTCCCCTCCGCTCCAGCCCAAATACCTCGACTTATTGCACGGGTCTTATATGACAACCCGTGCTTTTTTCATTTACTTATTGGCACGGGATTGTTACGTCAGACACCGTGCAATAAAATAGTTATTATATGGGTGTTGAATAACCCATTACACACACGGGTTCATATTTAAATCCCGTGCCTTCGGCATGGAATATAAACCCGTGTGTACTGGGTTATTCACTACAAACCCATACAATAACTATAAAGTATTTAATTATTATAGAGGCCTAACGGTGCGCCTTACTACCAGTCTGCAATAACAACTAAGGGTAAGGTTTAGATAGAAATTCCAAAACGTGAGAAACGCGTAAAAATAGCCACTTGACGCGAAAATTGGATTGGATCATCATAACTCATTCAGGAAGAACACCGAATTTCCGGTTCTGAGCGCATCGGAATCCTGGTCGGCTGGATCTGAATTGATCAAGATCATTTAATTATTCATTAAGTAAAAAATGCCCAGCTGATAATTTGCTACTAGGGCTAAATGGCGGCCTAGATCCGACACATCTCGACACATATACACCACATATGTCATCTAACTTTAAACGAATTGTCTGTTATGAAAACGATTTATTATTAAACGAAACCGAATCCATATTCAAATGCTACAACTTTCACTTTATACATAGTAGAAATAATCTGACAACAGACAATTAATCCAGAAGTTAGTGATGGGGTAAATGAGCAAGGTAAATTGTAGCTTTGCCAATAAATGTTATTATGTGCTTTTTAAACTTGTTAATTTAAAAAATAACATTTCAAACATTAATACTTTACATAGCTAGTTTTTTTTACTAATTTTTTTTTTTTTTGGATATCAGATATAGGTTATTCTTAAAGCTACAATATAAAGAGTTGCCAAGGGAAAACCAGAGTTTGGAATTTCAATTATATTTTGTATCCACGGTAAAGATATATTTGAAATTCCGAACCGTGGTTTTCTCGGGTTTCCTTTGGCAGCACTCATATATTTGTAAGAATATATGATTATCCACTATGTTTTATTCACAATCCACATAAGAATGATAGGATGTTATTAAATTACAAAAGTATAATTTACTATGTTTTTTATATAAGGATGAAGTCTTTTTTAAGTTATACATTAAATTTAAAAACGAATAGTATTTTTTATTTTTTTTTTATATATACGAAAAATATAGTGTGTATCTTGAGTTTAAAACTATTCCAGAAGATATATTTGGCAAAACGAATATAAATATATAACAAAGTCTCAATTCTGAACACAATTTTTGAATTGATCTCGTGTTTGATGTTTGATTAAATTATTGGGATCTTCACTATGAAAGAATTCTAAATCATCCATACTTTTACGAATAAACTTATTTGTGTCTTTGCTTATAATCTCATGATCGAGATCCTTCTTTTTATTTATATTATTTATTCCTACCATAATTATTTAATTGGCTAATGTTTTTACAGAACATCTTAACTGGGAGAGTTCTATGAGGATCTCCTACCTCGTCAGTCGTCTCTCTATATAGTCACCTCCATCATATTTACGTTTACCCAAACTAGGATTTGCAAGAAAAAACCTCTATATAAGCACAACTCCTTTATAAGCCCATTTTTTAAAAAATCTACGTACTATGTGCCCCCAACTGTGTGTATATGGGAGGACGACTGTATTCGGATTTTTTTGATATTTTATTTAAAAGGCTTTACTTGTCTAAGATAAAATCACATGATCTTAATAAATAACGGGCACTTATTTACTGTTATCATGACTATCCGACATAATTATGGTGTATATTGCAATTTGGTTCAATAATTTTTATAGAACAGGGTGAAACCTGAGTTGCGAAATAGTGAAATCCGCTTTGTAGATCGGGTTAGGGTGAAATCTGCGTTTTATTATGTTTTTTATTATATAAAAGCGGATTTCACCCTCACGTGATGATCATAGCAGGTTTCACTATTTCACAACTCAGGTTTCACCCTGTCGTATTTTTATTGTAAAACAGCTGTAGAAAAAAATAAATAAATAAATACAGTAATTGATAAAAGACTGATCTATGCTATATTTTTACCTAGTTCAACTGAACATTATCCGGGTGGTTTTTTTTTTTAGATATCTATATATTTTTTTTACATATAAAAAGCCGGATTGCCGGGCAATTTTTTCAAATTTTATGTTATGAAAACCAAAAAATTAACTTTTGTATGGCCTTATAAATAGGGATTTATTAACATACAGTATCAGATATAGTTCTGATATCTGGATATAAAATACACGATTATAATAAAAAGATATATTACTATGAAAAGTGCAGACGACGTCGTAATAAGATTGTAACATAATTTTATTAACTCTAACGATTTAATAAAAAGAAAAAAAAAATATCTTTATATCGCTAATTGTAATCTGTGGCGCATTTTGTTAAGTTGCAACCAGCATATACATGAAAATATCTTAAAATAAAAGTATGTTTCTAAGCATGATTTCGAAGAGCTTAATCCCAAGATCGTAGTTCAAATCGAATTAGACCACGTAAACCACTAATTAATCGTAGCAACTTCTCCGAACCCTATTATTATACAAAAATAGTAAAATATATTATGATAGTTAATTATTATTCGATCAAAAAAAAAAATTTAATAGTAAGCATCTATAAAAGTATGTTTCTAAGCATGATTTCGAAGAGCTTAATCCCAAGATCGTAGTTCAAATCGAATTAGACCACGTAAACCACTAATTAATCGTAGCAACTTCTCCGAACCCTATTATTATACAAAAATAGTAAAATATATTATGATAGTTAATTATTATTCGATCAAAAAAAAAAATTTAATAGTAAGCATCTATAAAAGTATGTTTCTAAGCATGATTTCGAAGAGCTTAATCCCAAGATCGTAGTTCAAATCGAATTAGACCACGTAAACCACTAATTAATCGTAGCAACTTCTCCGAACCCTATTATTATACAAAAATAGTAAAATATATTATGATAGTTAATTATTATTCGATCAAAAAAAAAAATTTAATAGTAAGCATCTATAAAAGTATGTTTCTAAGCATGATTTCGAAGAGCTTAATCCCAAGATCGTAGTTCAAATCGAATTAGACCACGTAAACCACTAATTAATCGTAGCAACTTCTCCGAACCCTATTATTATACAAAAATAGTAAAATATATTATGATAGTTAATTATTATTCGATCAAAAAAAAAAATTTAATAGTAAGCATCTATAAAAGTATGTTTCTAAGCATGATTTCGAAGAGCTTAATCCCAAGATCGTAGTTCAAATCGAATTAGACCACGTAAACCACTAATTAATCGTAGCAACTTCTCCGAACCCTATTATTATACAAAAATAGTAAAATATATTATGATAGTTAATTATTATTCGATCAAAAAAAAAAATTTTAATAAAAACGTAAGCATCTATCAGTTGGTTATCCAGGTCACACGACGAGGACGTTGATGCTTAAGTGACCCAAAAAAAAATGGAGAGAGAAAAAGAGAAATAACTCTATATGACAGTATAACTGTACATATTAAAAAAAGATGTACAATCAACAGAAATACTAAGCAATTAAAAATCACCAGATTACTATCGAAGGCACCTTTTTGTTTCTCTCTATAATAAAAAAAAAAACGAATCAATTAGTGGAAAGTCTTAAATAATTACTTATGCATAAAAATTAGATTTCCAATTAGTTGTTTATCGTTTTGATAAACAACAGGTACTAATCGGTTCAAGACAGAAAAAAAAGGGAAAAGGTAATCAGTGGAGAATCCTAAGTGGTTACTTATCCGTAATCTCACTAGACTCCAAATTAGTGTTCTGATGAACAACAGGTCCTGATTAACAACCTTGATCATGCATAGAAAACTTTTCGTTATTTGGCGATGACCAGGTTATACGAAAACGAATGTTTTAAGGAGTTTAAAAAAAAAGTGTGTCGGTGTCATTTGTTGTAAGCTTTGAAGTGACATATATCGAAGTCGAATTTGATCGAAGTGATATATGCCGAAGTCTCAGGTACGTTCCAGCCGCGCCGCGAGGAGGCTGACACACCACGACCATATAAATTTAATGTTTAAAAGAAAGGGTAAGAAAAGATGAAAAGGAAGTGTGTGAACAATACAGTAAATCAAGGGTAAATAAATCATTTGATAGTGTCAAAACAAATTACGTTTCCGTATTTGATTATTTTGACTCATTTATGTCGATCAAACGTGATCAAACGTGATCTCATGAGATCTCACGCGTTCTACAGAATTACTATTATGTTTTTTGATACCGACCAACAATACTTAATTCTACAATTCTGTTTTGTCTTTGTTAGCATTTAATAATTACATATAAAAATAATTTATTAAAACGTGTATATTCGGAAGAATGGTTCAAAAATACTATTAATGAAGGTTACTTTAAGTCTTACGACTATTCTGAATTCTTTGTTCATAAGTCAATTGGTAAAGGAGGTTTCAGAATTATATATAAAGCAAAATGGAAAGATTGCAGGTTGGCCATTGCTCTTAATCAATTAAACATTATATTTATGGATGAAAAGACTATTCAATAATTTGTTAAAGAGGTAAGAAATTATTATATTATTGCTACAATAATACAGTAATAATAATAAAACTGCGAATAACTAAACTCTATATAAGGTAAATGGGGGTATCGGATATTGTGGCCAAGTGACATATCTTGTATATTTATAGTGACTAAAAGTCTGTGAATTGAAATTCTACTTTTTATAACTAAATTCTGACAATTTTTCATAACATTCTTTGAATATTAACTATGTATGCAAATTTTTTATTAAATCAAGTTATCATAATAATAGGTTATTCTTTTGTTATTAATTAAATGGATTCGGTTGTCTTCAATAGCTTTGTCATTCATTTTCTAGCCTATATGTCGTTACCTTTGATTAATGGCGGCGATAATATTGAGAATGGGGAATCAAAATTCATTAATATGGTCTATAATTATGATTGGTCTTCAACTTCGCTTGGCCCTATAGACACATGGGATCCTGTTCTCAAACATGTTACGGTAATTTGCGTTCATATATATCAGTTGTTTTTTATTTTTAAAAAAAAAAAAAAAAATCGTAAACTTTTCAATATAACTTGTAAAAACCACGTGTTTTATAGAATTTAATCCTCAATTCTAAGTTTCCTTTTGCAATCCTTATCAATCCTCCTGATTGGATACTACTCTACAATAAAGGTAAAACAATTTTAAAGTTTACCTGCCTGACCTATTCTATTTGATTAGTTTAAATATCTAATTTTATTTGCTTATAGCATATGTATCAATATTAAAGGCAAAACATCCGGATGGTTAGCCATATATTTGGTTATAAATATTTAAAATAAATACAGTATCGCCAACTTATCAGTTTCATTAATGTTAAATAGCATTAGGAAAGCGGCTTCAAGATTTTCTTCCCGAATATTTTGAAAATCATGCGAAATATAAACTTAATAAGTAATAATTTTAATGGATATTTTTCATTCATAATATTAAACTTTTCATAAATTGTAATATATTAGGTTAATAGCAACTGGCAAGAGTGTATATATAAACAACGAGACATCCACATTTACATATGATGGATATAAGGAAGAGATTTACAACCACGGTTCAATTAACCCAGTTTTCAAATCAGGTGGCACGGTTTGTGCTGCAGTTTGTCTGGTTCAAGACATTATCAAAAGAGTCAAAAACTCTCGAAGATTGAAGACACTTGGTGAATTTGGACATCATATTTCTAGTTAGTACTCATAAATATAATTTATAATTCCGTTTATTATCGTTATGGATATTATGGAATTGTATCTTTAACTACTTACTTTTTTCATAATATTTCTTGAAGAGGTTAAATCCTTAGAAAGTGCCTGCCATATTATAACAAAAGTATTAAGTAACAATAAAGACATTCTTTATACATTAATTTACTTAATCAAACACACACTAAATACTAGCTCTGAATCTCTGATCGCCCACCTAATCGCTACGACCTTTGATGATGATGAAAAAGGACGGAATATTCCTGATTACTTACCAGAAACTCACGAAATAATTGACTTAACTAAAGATTCTAATAAAAATTACGATGCATATATAGAATTGAAACGAGGTGCTTTTACTCATTCGTTCTTAAAATGTGAATCTTGGCCAATATATCTTGCATTAAAAGAAAGAAATCATGTAA
Source organism: Gigaspora rosea (assembly GCA_003550325.1). Lineage (NCBI taxonomy): Eukaryota > Fungi > Glomeromycota > Glomeromycetes > Diversisporales > Gigasporaceae > Gigaspora > Gigaspora rosea. Next base: position 78,978 of record QKWP01001032.1, read on the forward strand.
AAGTTCTTTTAAATGATGAATCACGAGCTATACTCTTATCGATAAAAATTTCACAAACCTTGTCAGTTGTATTAATTTATGGTATTAGTCAACTTCACACACTTGATGAAAAGCATATGGAATTTTTACAAGTATGTAATAATAATTCATATGATTAATTTCGTTATGTTTACTGTATTAAAAACTACTTATATAAATTTTTATAACTTGCTAGTTAATCACAAATCAAATAACCACCTTTTGCAACAAGGGAAGTCAATTGAAGAGGAAAAGAAGCGAATTAAAATATTGACTGAGTTGAATTACCAAAACATTGTCTTTTTCCAAGGAATTAGTCACAAATTAAAAAGTATTACCATAAAATTTTCTTTAAAAATATGTTGTATAAATATGCTCATTCTTTTTTTCTAATATTTCAGCACCATTAACTTTAATGATTTCACCACTTGATGACGTAATTAACGCATGTTCGCAAGAATCATCACATCTTCAAATTATACGACGGAACGCTCGTCGATTACTTAAACTCATTAATGCATTATTACAAGTATGTTATCTATTTATATGCACAAAATATGGCAATTTTTAATATCTGATAATTATCTTTATTAATAACTACATCTATTTCCTGGAATTATTATACTAAAAATAATTCACTTCTTATATAGTTTTCTTATATAGAATCTAATCAATTAAAAGCTCATTATCGTGAAATAAATATAGCTAAATTTACTCAAGAGTTGGCCTCAGAATTTAAAAGTATGGCTAAAACATTAGGTTTGGATTACAATATTGATATTCCAAATCCAGAAGAATTTAACCATGCAATAGGCGATAAAATTTACTTAGATTGTGATATGTATGAAACTATCGTATTTAATCTTTGTCTAAAACAGATATTTCGCAGATCAGGTGAGCAAATCCGTATATACTGATCCGGTGTAATATATATTAGGGTTAGGGTTAGGAATTATAGCTGATCGGTATAGTATAGATCTTAAATTTGGCCTATACTATACGGATTTGCTCACCTATACCATACTGATCTGCTATAATCTCTGGTAACGTTATTGTAAAATTTTTTGAATTGCTTGTATGAATGCTGTATAATAATTTATGTAACCGTGGTTGTAAAACAAGATAATAAACCATAAATTACTAAAATCAAAAAATACATAATTTTTATTTGAAACTGAAATAATATCAAATTTTTTGTCTAATTAATTTTTGCACGAATCAGTATTATAAAACTCATAAGATACCCTATAAAGAACAGTGCACAAATAATTTTTTTTTTTTTAATTAATGATCATTAGCGAATTTTGGGACCTGATTTAAAATTAGTGTGCCATGTGATTAACTTTGTAATAATTTATGAGGTGTGAAATCCGCTTTGTAGATCGTGTTAGGGTAGCTTGAAATCCCATTTTATTATCTGTTATGTTTTTTATTATAATAAAAGCAGATTTCACCATAATGCGATGATCATAGCAGATTTCATTATTCCACAACCTGTCGTATTATAATTATCGAAATTTTCCAGTAATAAAAATGTTTTTGATAATATAATTTTCGGGTCTTTTGATATAATCTTATACTGCCTGAAAAATTTTTATCTAAAACTATTATCAATGATCACAAGATTCATCACATTCCTACTAATTTTCAAATCAGCTGAATTCGATATAAAATATATCGGCATTTCTAAATGACTTTCCATATAAATGTAATTTTTGAATTTTGATGAAATTAAGCTTAACTCTGGCCATTATTTAAGCAATGTCCCTAGACAGTATACAATTTATCATCTGTTCCTGGTTTTGCGCGACTGCAGCAAGCAGTTATTTATTATACAGTATAATAATAAATGATCGAAAAATGTATATCTGCTTTGTAAGATCGATTCTTTGTCATTGTATTTGCTAAAAAAACGTTGTATATACGATAATAAACTGATTGTCGTTTAAATTGTATGACTCTGAAGTTATTTTTAAAAAATAATGATAGGTGTATTGAATTTTTCTCTTTACACCTTGTGCCTGTGCATATCTGCAATGATTTTTTTTCGATAAGTAAAAATAAATTAATCGATATGATTAAACATACCAATCGGTGCCTCTATACAAATAAATATTAGATAACCCCTTAACCTTAATTAATTAGAAAACTTTTTAGCCATTTACAATGTTACTGAAATTGTTAAAATGAAATTACTATACCGATTACAATTAATAATATTCATGCCTGTTATGTTACCTTACCGTGCTTATATTACTGCTATTGTATCTTAACCAGTATGCATCTTACTCAATAAGCCTTGATGTTGATTCGAATATGTATGACCATGAGATTCGTTGAATTTCTCATATGATTTATTTATTGTCCTTTCTTTTTAACTGAAATAATCAACATCCTATTCTGGCCTAGCATTACCCACTAGCTAACTAGTAAAATCCATTACGTAGCTCATGTTGAAGTAAATCCGCATTTCCTTATATTTTTTAAGACAAAATTTCGCCCTCATGTCATAGTCATGCTAATTTTACTATCTGCGCAAATTTTACCTATCGTAAAATAATTATTAAAAATTCATTTAAATTTGATTCCTTATCAATCTTAAATAATTCAATAAAATTCTTTCTTACGCTACTTCACTTAAATATGTAAATCTCCTCTAAAATGAACTCGAAACTACTACGAGAAAAACTACTATACCAAATTATATTAAATATCATTATTCACCCTAACATCGCATAAGTAATAAATAACTTTTTTTTTTAAATCGTGTATTTCTATTTTGGAATCGTGTATTTTCATTTTGGAATCGTGTATTTCATTTTGGAATCGTGTATTTCATTTTGGAATCGTGTATTTCTATTTTGGAATAGTGTATTTTCATTTTGGAATCGTGTATTTTCATTTTGGAATCGTGCATTTCTATTTTGGAATCTAAGCCATGTTTTTCCATGTTTTTGAATCATGTATTTCTGTTTTGGAAATGTATTTCCATTTTGGAATCGTGTATTTCTATTTTAAAACCGTGTAATTTTGTTTTAGATTGTTTACCAAAGTAAAAAACAAACAAAGTCGCATACGTGTTTGGTTCAAGAATTTTATATATAAGGGCATGAAAAATCTCTTTGTAGAAATCATGATCCGAATGATAGATATAATTTGATAAAAAAAGTAACTTCACCAGAAAGAATTTAAACACTTTACTTAAAGAAGACCCAATTTGAAGAACCTGTCTTGGTAATTTGAAGACTTGTTGAATTTGAAGACTAAGAAGGTAAGTATATTTATTTAATACAAGTAATTATGAAATTTTGATTTAATGAAACACAATAATATATTTTTTTTAATTTTATTTTTTAATATAAAATAAAAGATTTATTTCTTGGTATTTGGATGAATAAAGTGTTTAAATTCTTTTTTGTGCCATGAAGTTATATCTAAATTTGGATCATCAATTTCTTTTTT
>QKWP01001032.1:86057-117932 GCA_003550325.1 Gigaspora rosea
TAATGAAATTAAAAAGCAATTCTTAGAAGCAGATAAAGTTATTAAATCATTGCCGATATCAAAGCATCCTGATGAAATGTATACCAGCAAAATTATTAGCACAAAATCAATTTCGAAAGCGATTAAAAGTATTTTTCAACTAATATATTGTATTAAATTTATATTATATTGATTTAGTTAAAAAATAATAATAATTGTTTATTTAGATTTGTCTCAAGCTGATTCCGTTCAAATGGATCTTGATATTACTAAAAAAACTTGAAAATCCTGTATGTACACAACTAATAAATCTATTTTATCCATTTTATCTATTTTATAATAGTAATAATTTAATTTGTATCTTTAAGACTAAAAAAAGTGTTACGAATGTGGTGGTATTAAAGCCCGTTTTATTAAATTGTTAAACGATTTGATGTACTTTATGATCGATCTTGTAGATCGCTACACATCACTATAATCAATCTCTGTTCAGTTGTGCAATTTTACAATAAAAATCTTTTAACAATCATGCAATCAGATAACAATTAGTTGATTTATGCGAATACATCCTATTATTTTTATATATAACAGACAATTATTTTATGAAAAACCGAGAGCTTCGATCCGTAATCCAATCCTGATGGATCCAAATTCAAATTGAACTCGAATATCCGTATCCTTTAATTTTGACCAGATAGATTCATAATATATATCGGATTAAGGATATGAATTATCCGGATTATGATCCTAGAGTATCACATAGTATTAAATTAACTTCAATATCTTGTACATCTGATATCTTGTCAGATGCACGTATATACGCATAAGTAACTGTACAATGTTGTCATGGAACAGAATGTATCTCAAATTTACGAATTGAGTATTAATTCAGTAATTTATTGGAATAATTCATGCCCTAATTTTAAATACTAATGAAATTCTCTATACAGTACTCACAACTCTAAGTGAATTTAAATCGTAAATAATAAATTCTTCATACTCACAAAATTAAGAATAGAATAAATTAAATAATAAAATGTCACGGATTATCATAAAATCAGATTATCGTGAAATATGAACTTGTTTTATCTCAGATTTTTAAAATTTTTTTAGGCCTTTTTGTTAGATTTTTTTTTATAGTTAAGTTAGGATACGTTTCTAGAAGCAAAAAATTTCACTAATCAAAAGGTATGTTGGCACTGTTATACGAATGCATACAAGTTTTTGGGCAGTATACATGTCTCTTTACTCCTTTTGGAAGCGAAAAATAATTTCTTATTGTTTTTTTATTTTATACTGGTCATTGGAATTTGAATTTACAATTCTGCAGATTTGCAGAATTGATGATCCGCCAGTCAATCGGAGAATTTTCTTATTAAAATGTGATGCAGATCACTTATAGCATTACGTCGAATTGAAATTTTTAGATTGATGCCTAATGCCGGCCTAGTTTCTATACATTCTGAACACAATTTTTGGCCGATCTGCTGGTTGAGTGACTACTATCCTCAACCAATCCACCTGCTATAGGGTAACTTTCTCGTGATTGGTCAATTTTATTCAATTGAATTTATACAGTTTAGAGTACTTTTACCCCTAACTTAGTAAATTTTTTTTATTAAAAAATGTAACCCCCGTTTATAATACTATGGAAGATTCTTCGCGAACGAAGCTTTAAGTATCTTGGGTATCTCTGGAATTAACTCTACTTCGCTTAGAGACGAATTTTAAGCTAGAAAAATGGTAATGTATAATAAATATATATGTTAAAGTTTCTAATTAGCTCACAAAAGCGTAACTAGCTTGCTTGAGAAAAGAGATTAAAATATATGATAACTTTATAATAATATTAAATTAAAATAGTTTATGACGCTCGAAGCTTTACTTAGATATGAAGAGACGTTAGTAAGTAGTTTTATATTTCAGAATCCTAAAATTAATGCCCAGATATGAGGTTTTTATGGTAGTACTAGTTAAGGACGAAATAAATTTTTTTTTAAGTAATAAACAGGTCCTATTTTATTCATTCATGGCCTATATTTAAGATGTTTTTATTATGTATTGTGGGATACGTATTATTTGACATTTAATAAAAAAATTTATAATTTATACGGCAATAGATGTATATTACGTATAATTTTTCTGTCGTATTAAATCGTTTAGTCTATTTCTAACACTGAGTTGTCGTGTACGTATGTATTATGTGAATTCAAGGTTTTTAGTTAGTACATATACGAAATCAATAATATGTATTATTAATACTGTAGTTGACTAATTACTATTACTGTATTAATTAAAATCTTAGCATATCGGCCGATTTGTTTTGACGACCAATCATGATCGAGAATTATCAAAAAATTTTACACGAAATTTTATTACAGAGCGAATTTTCACTTTTTAACCAGCCTTGCATTTATAATTAACTACGTAGAAAATTACGAAATTCATGTATTTAATATAAGCCAAAAGTAGGTTAAAAAGGTCATTTTTTTGAAAATTAGCTTCCGAATTTACCATTGATAGTTACCATCAAACAATGCCCACCGAGTATTTCAACAAACGGCAAAAGTACTTTTTCTACAGCTTAGCATAGCTTTTTTGTTGAGTTTTATTGGTTTATTAACTTGTCTAGACGTCAAAAAAGCTCATTTGTTAGTTGTAACAAGTACTTCGTTTGTTAGTTTTTCAATGTCACTTAGGAGCAAATTTTCGTGTAACAGTTTATCCAAAAAATCAAATCAGCCGATATGGATATTTCGAGATTTTACGATATATTACATGTAAAAAAACGAAGTTTCTAATTGTTTAAAATTACACCAAAAGTAGTCTTCATGTTATTTCCGAAATATGCTACCTTTAAACACTTTAATTGCAAAGATTTATGAACTTAAATATCTTATTTTATTATGCTTTTCAAATTAGTGATCATTCATCACTCAGAAAATATGCAAAATTCCCTAATTTTATCACTTGGGTTTATCAAACATGAAATAATAATTTGCAAAATATCTTCTATCGCCATAAAACCATTTACATTCTATTATAAGTTATATAATGTACTTTCGAAAAAATAATTCTTAACGATCAAAATGGCTAAAATTATGACGTCATTTTTAGCCAATCACAGGCATGTATTTTGAGCACGTCCGGAATGTGTGCCAGGTTTGTGACGCAGCAAAACTATTTAAAGTTCGTTATTGTTAGGGTAAGCCCAACGAATTTTTTGTTTAGGGCACTTTAAAGGTGGTTTCTTATACTGTTATACGGATTTTTGATTTTTGATCATGTTACGTTACACCAGTGTTACACCTAATCGTGATAGATTCCCAGATCAGATCAGCCGATTAATTAATCAGGCAAAAATACGTCATGATCTTGTCAATACAGCAATACGCGTACGCGTTGGCAGGTAAAAAAAAAGATATATAAGGTGTCACTTTTCAACCTTTCACTTACTATTGCACTATTGCACTACTAGCTAGGTTCTCCCTTTTATTTTTTTATATTTTCCTTAATATCCGTTTTTTTTGATACCATATCGTTTTTTTTCGTTACTATCCTTCCCCACAATAAACATTATTAATTTAACACATTTTATTACCCATTTTTTAAGGTCTTTAGCAGAGATGCTGTGATATTTTAAAAATATTTCGTGTTCTTTGAAAATATCCCAACCAGAGGTTATACCTTTGATCCCAACTGTTTCAAAGAACATCAGAATATTTTTTAAAATATTACAATATTTTTGTTATTGGCTATTTTTTTTTGGTTCGTTTATTTTTTTCTCGTGTTCCTTTCGAGCAGGTCACGTTTTGGCAACGTGGGCCTCAAAGCAACCAACTGACAAGCGGCAGGGGTTATTTAATCAGTTCTTGCTCAAAGAACTGAGGTTTAATAAAATTCCCAGCTCACTTGAGTTATTGCGAGTCCTTTGTCAAGACAATTTTTTTTTTCTCGTGTTCCTTTGAGCGGTCACGTTTTCGTCAACTTGAACTTCAAAGCACAAATCGACAAGCGGCAGGGGTTATCTAATCAGTTTTTGCTCGAAAAAACTGAGGTTTGATAAAATTCCCAGCTCACTTGGGTTTTTTGCGTGTTCTTTGTCGAGACATTTCCTAGTCATAGGATACACCTCTACGTGGTGACTAGGACAAGTAGCTTTTTTGTTTTTTTTTTTTGTTGTTTTTTTTTTTTTTTTTTTGACGAAACTAAGTATCCTGTAAAAAAAAATAAAGAAATTTTAAATAAAGAAAATTATTTTAATAGTTCAATTATCAAATGTAAATAAATTTTTTTAAATGTATTAAGTGAATAAGTAAATAAGTGAATATATTCGTGAAAATAAATCTGCTTACAATAAAGTTTTTACGCCAATGTTTTAATGTTCTCTGACTTTAATAATGATTAAACTTTTATTCTTAATAAACACGCGAGAATGATAATAATATTAAATTTGCGAAATATATATCTTCAAAATTTCCCAAATAAATATAAGTTTATTATTATTATTTATATTAATTTTTTTTTTTTATTGTTTAATAAATATTCCGTTATTTTGAATCAATTCTTTATTAAAAACTACAATTCTTTTATTCTTTTTTATCAACCGTTTTATAAAAAAAACGCAAACACTAATCAATCATATTTCAAGCTACTATAACAATGTAAATCCCTAGCCTACTTTAAAATTCTCTTAGCAATGGACCATTTCTTTAAGACATGAACTCAAAAGATCATGTGTAATCGGATCGTAAGGACATATACCCAATGCCTACCAATTATAGGTTCGATATTGTTAATTATCCAAATAGCAAGTCAATGAGTCAAAACTATGAAATTGTAATATAAAATTGATATAAAACCTCATGATAATACATGATAGCCTCTTCAAATTCTTCCTTTACATGATAAATGTATCCTAATGCAGTTAATGCATCCGCATTTGGTGGCGACATAGAGACTACTTTTTGGAAATATGATTCAGCAATATCCAACTCACTAGGAAGAAAAAATGATCAAAATTATGATTAAAAGAATAAAAAAATAAATCGGTTTAAGTTATAATAAGGTATAGATAACTACCCAAGCTGCCTGTACGCATGGCCAAGATTAATCCATATTGTTTCCCATACTTGTGGCCGACATTTTGTTTCCTCTGCTACCTTAAGTGCATTCTTAAAGGAATCAACTGATTGGGCATACCTGATAAAGAATTGTTTTAAGGAGCAATCTTAAATCATTTAATATACTATAATATATTACTTACTTGAGCTTTTGAAAATAAAGCACACCCAACTCGTTTAATACCAATGGATCACTCTCACAGATTTGGGAGCTTGTCAATAGATATTCTTCAGCAGACAAAAGATTTTTGGCTTGAAGATGCTGCATACCAATGAAAAGAGTCGGGAGATGCGAACTAATTATATGATTATAAAAAAATGTTAATAATAGATCGGTTTCATAGTAAAGCACAGATAAAAACAATACCCTGGATATAATTTTGCAGCTGTAGAATAAGCAGTTATTGCTTGATCATGCTCTGATTCTATAGCAAAAGTATGTCCAAATCCTACCCACGCTGGCCCACAATGAGAATCCATAGTAGATGCCTTACTAAATATGATATTTTTAATAACGGAATTAAAATATTGTATTATTTAATATAAAGTTAGAAAAATGTTGTTAAAATGAAAATTCTACCCACGTAAAATATCTTCTCGCTTCGTCATTCTGATCAATCAGAAAGTTATAGCAACCAACGCTAAACCACGTGATGGCTTTATCCGGGGAGTGTTCAACAAGTTCGTGAGCAAACAAGAATAATTTGTTTTTCTCACGCAACTCGTGGAGACACACAATGTGAATAGGAAGACACGCTTGGTTGTACATATCAAGTTCAAGCAATCTTTTTTTTAAATTAAAAGATTAAGAAATAAATCTTTTATAATAAATATCCATTAAATATATACTTAGTCGTGACTTCAAGGCATTCTTTGAATCGACATTGAGTATATAATTCATCTGCATGACTTAATAATATATCTGCATTGTTTGATAATCGAAATTTATTTTCTAATTCTGATCGTGCTTCTTGAATTTCTGTTATGTGTTCATACTATTTAACATATAACAAGCATGGTGAAACATACTATATCTGCTAAATAAAAGGTCTAATAATGTTTGGATAAATAGCAAACCTTCTTCAGCATTGATATATAATTCATTTTGATAAAATATGCCTCTTCATATTCTAATTGTTCTTCGAATTTTAATGAATTAACAAAGTCCCATTCTATATATAATTGAAGAGCTTAATCAGGTAAACAAACGTTTAGATACAGTCGGAAAGCACATGTTTACGCGTTGAATTTACCTTCTTTACTTGTCATCATGTGATTTATAACTAGTTCATTAAATGCCTACATAAATAGCATTTTTAAATTTATTAATTTAAAAATAAATTAAATAAGAGACATCGGCACACCTCAAAACATTTAACATCTATTTCCAGCGCTTTTTTAAACCACTGCTTAGCGTTGTCGAGGTCAGACAGTTGAGAGTATGCAACCCCACGTAAATAGCAAATGGAAGCTTCAAGCTAATGTAAGCAGGAACAGTTAGGAATTATATTTAGTGAAACGTATTAAAAATTATATATAATTCACAAAGTTATTTATATGAAAAGCTCACACTAATCCCTCCTTCAGTGTTTTTGTCAACCGAATTATAATCTATAAACAAAATTACACGTTTACATATAAGTTTTAATTTATGTGAGTTTATTTTTTTTTTTTTTTTACATGTCAACGAACCTCTATCAAGAAATGGATTTTCATCATCAAGAATATCTAATACTTCTTGGTACTTTTCCATTTTAATCTAAAAATGATATTGTGTAATTAAGTTAGGGTGGTTGGCAAACTAGCTGGCGAGTTGGCAAGCTTGGCGAGACAATAATGGCGAGAGTTTTGTCATTATTATTTGGCAAGCTAAAAAAAACAAGCTTGCCAGCCTAGCTTGCCAACCACCCTAAGTTAAGTGTAAGCAACATTTAACGAGTGCTAGTGTTATCAAAATTAAGACATACATTGCTAACGTATTGTGATGGAATATTTGTTGATTAATTCATACTCACGCAACACTTTGCAGCTAGAAATCGACATACAGCGCTCGAATCTACAAGATTCCATATTAATTTTTGAGCACTGATATATTGACCCATGTTATAATGTACTTGCGCCAGCCAAAGTACGTCGTTCAAGTCACCTATTAAAAGAAATATTTTATATCAATGAATTTTTCTTAAGACAAATTAAACGTCTTAAAATTAGTAATTGTACCTGTCATTGTCATAACTTTATTTCCCCAAAACACAGCAGTTTCATACAAATTTTTGAAATAAGCGTCATTTCTCCATTGTCGCGCCTTTTCTTCCAAACTAGAAGCACCACTTGAAGAACTTTCTACGGTAACTATCATAATTATTGTTCCAGTTCCACTTTGTTTAAAATTTTTTTAGACACGATAATTTATGTTTCACAAATCGTATGATCAGCTAGCTGTTAGTATTGGTGTAACGTATTTGTTCCAAACATATATAAACCACAAGCACGGTTCGTCGCGCATTTAATTCTAGAATAAAGAAAAAAACCTCTATTTCATCCAAGGGACAAAATCAAGCGAAGACAATTCGCGTCATTGGACCGTCGAAGATTAGCGAAAAGCAATTTTTTCGAATGAATCGAAATTCAAAATTTTTGGCACAGATGGAAGAGAATTTAGTTGGAAAGATCCAAAATCGCCCTTATTACCGCAGCATGTAAAGCCGACGGTAAGATTTGGTGGGGATCTGTGAAGATATGGGATTGTATGAGTGTGTAAACGATTGTAGAATTGAGGGAACAATGAATAAGGAGTTGCATCGTGAAATATATTTTACAGGTTGAACCAAAGCTATATTTCGTTTTAGCGAAATTATTTGTGAAATATTTCGGATTTTGGAAATTGATTTAGCCCGAATGTATACGTGATGGAAAATTTTTTTACCCAAAATAAATTTAAAAAAAATCATGTAATATATTTGTGGTTTAAAGTTTAAATTTTTTTTTTAAGAATGCTTGTAAAAATTCTAGCATTTGTAAAATTCACTGGTTTTATATATATGATTTATAGAACGTAAAACATCGCTATTTAAAAATTTTAACCGAAGGAACAATAATTATAATAGTCATTGTATACTACTTCTGGCATCGTAAAATGGAGAGCTTGCGAGGATTAGTGACGCGAAAATATTTAGAAGGACTATTCCTATAAAAGATTGAATTGCGAGGTGGGTTTGCATTAAATTTTACAGCAGTATATAGAAATTTATTGAATAACAATTGAATCTCCGCTTTTGAACTATTTATGTCCAATTGTTAACTGTCTATGTTACACGAATTTAAAATGAAAGGCTTTATATATCGCGTGTATACTGTATGAAATAACGCGTTCGTTTACTAAAACATTTCAAACATGTCGTCTAGTCGTTCTCGAGGATCATTGGGCACCTCTCAATATAGTGAACGAAGAGAATTTGATAGTTTATTTAGAGATTTCAACGAAATGTCGCATTTTGCTGTACGAGGGATTACTTTCGCAACAGAAGCAGCAACAGACCTTGAAGAGGCTGAGGAACAAGAAGAGGTAAATTAGATTCTTTGCTTGACAATAGCTGATATGTTTCTTTCAATCTAACATGCCTTTACATATATTTAGCTTAATCAACTAGATGTTATTGTGAGGGATTATATTGATCTAGAAAATAAACTCGGTTTTCAAAGAACTGCACTTAACAACCTTAAAATTCGGTTTGATGCAGGGCATAAATTTGCAAGTATATTTATAAGTTTATTGAATCTTTTTATAAATTTTCTGCTAAAAAACAGTATTATACAATAGGATCTTGTGGAGAATTATGAAACACAATTGGATGATGCTTTAAACAAGTACGAAACCAAATCCGAGAATGAAAAATATTTTCAAAATGAAAATTATATCGAATTTCGACAAAAAATTTGGGTATTAAAATCTATGTAACGTTCAATGTTCATAAACAAACATAGATATTATCAAATAATTCATGAGAAATATTAACTTTGAACAGGATGTTAACCATCCTGATGAAACCATGCCTCCATTAGATAAAGAAGCCGATGATGAAATTGTAATGGGAAGACAGAAAGAATCTTTATATTGTCCAATCACAACATTATTGTTGGAAGAACCAGTTACAAGGTATTTCCTATAAACATTTATTGTCAACGTTTTCAATAAGAAACGTCTTGTATTGAACTTTTTAATTTTTATATAGTAATGTGTGTAAACATACATTTTCAAAAGATGCTATCATGCAGTTAATAAGGCGTAATATGAATTCTGTCCCATGCCCAATGACCGGTAATTATATCCACATTTCCACTAATTGATAAAGTCAAGTCATATATAACTTCTTAATCAAAAAATTATTGTAATTATTATAATTATTGTAATTATTATAATTCTTGTAATTCTTGTAATTATTGTAATTATTGTTCAGGTTGTGACAAGTACATTATGGAACATAATCTGCAACCAAACAAACGAATAGAACGAAAAGTAGAGCAATATAAAGCGCACTCTGAGGATCCTATGGATGATGTTGAGGTACAATTTATTTTAACAATTCTGATTGATGTCTTCATATTGTAGTTAACAGCAATTGATTATTATTATTATTATTATTATTATTTCAGTACACAAATATTGAATAAAGTCTATGCAATCTTATATTTACCTTTTATCAAGAGCTCGTTATGTCAACCGCTTGTTTAGAGTTAGTATCTACTTCTTTTATGGCCGTATCTTTCATCGTGATATTGTTGTTTTTGTCATATGATTTTTGCAACATAATTTGTTCGAAAATTCCTTCACTGGTGGATTTCCAACATAATGTTAATTATTTGAAAATCCAAATTATTAGTATTATATTTCTTAATTTTACCGTTTATATTGCTCCATCGTCGGAAGCCATGCGTAAAGGCTGATTCCCACTCCAAATATTGATCCTACTATAATGGATTGGTATTTGCGAAAAAAGCTGGTCATCGTATAAATCGCGAATGAAAATATTACTACGTCATGTGATTATAGAATTATATTAATAAGGAATAAATCATAAATTCGGTGCAACCATAAATTTTTTATTTCAAGTGTACAATTTTATACTTCTGTACTTAATGAATGTTTTTTAATATCGATATGCGAGAATGATCTTGATCAATGATGGTCCCAATTGCAGAAATTCTGGACACCTATGATGGATTAATGATGGATAATCAAGCGAGTGACACAAGAAAACAGATGAAATGCATAAGAGCGCCCACTTATTAATCAACTGATTTCTCCTAAAGATTCATTGCAAATCTTTTTTACGAAATAACAATGACTCCCTACGAGATTTTTTTAAAGACTTCAAACCTCCTTTCTTATATCTTGGTCTTGGTAGTTAATTCCTACCTTGAAGTTGTCAAAAAAGGACCAAGTAATGACGAGGGTAATGATTTTAAGGGCAACAGTACTCACGACGCTCCGTTCACACATATTTTACCAGCTACTTATACTTTTGGAATTTGGGGTCTAATTTATGCTTTACTTGGTGGTTTCGTTATTTACCAATGGTTTGAACCAGCTGACACTGCCGCCATTAGTGGTATAAAATTTTATCTTATTCTCGCAAATCTCGGAAATATAGCTTGGCTTTTTATATGGGTATTTATTTTAATATATAAAAAAAAATCATACTGCGTATTTATAATATAATATAATTTATATAACTTTTTTTTTAATAATAATTTAATAATATTTTATTTTGCATTTTTTTATATTTTTTTATAGCGATTTGAATATTATATTCTAGACTGCTTTGTTTCCGCATGCATGTTATTGGTTTTGATATTTTCATATATCAATCTTGAATTTTATCCTCCTAAAAATCTTTATGATCATTTCTTTATTCATTACCCTTTCACTATCTATCCTGCTTGGCTTGTGGTCGCTACTACCCTAAACTTTTGGGTCGCATTTAAAGCGATTGATACTATATTCTTTTCTACTATTGTAGTCGCTGTTATTGGAATTATTGGTGTATCATTCGTTGACTATCATAAACGTAAAGATGTTCTCTTCGCTGGTACTCTTGCTTGGTCTCTTATTGGTATTGCCATTAGACAATATGAATCAATACCAATTCTTATTGCAGCTTCTGTATCTTCTGGTCTTATCATTGGTGGTATTTTGAGAGTCTCTGTTAATAGAATTATCGCTTGGTATCGTTTACGTACACAATCCGCTTCTGTTAACAATTTAGAACGAACAGATGAACGATCTCCACTTTTACCTCAATAATTTTCTTTTAATGTACAAAAAATAAAATGTAAAGATAGTCATCGCATGCATTAACTTAACATTATATATAAATTTTGACTATATATATATTGTATTGTAGTTGAAAGTTTTTGTATTTTCTGTATCCAAATATCCGTTAACTATATATGTATAATTTATTTTAGTTTATGGCGTTCCAAATCTAGTGGGCTGCATTTCACGTGAACCTTGTTTTACATTTCCATAGATCTAACATTGACGTTAAACCTACCTAAGTAAGAATTTTGTTACGTACGTACCGGTACCGGCATTTTTGATTATTAAAGCATTACATTGGATACAATACTGCAATATAAATAAAGCATTCACGCATAAAGTGATTGGTAATTCTTACTTTCGATCATTAACCTTGGCTTTTTATTTCGTCATATCCCGTTGTCTAAATTATCTTGTAAAGTTAAATCCTTTCATCAAAAAAAATGGAGGTGAGCGAGAATCTCAAAAGTGAACCTGAAGCAATAAAGACTTCAACTTCGAATACCTGGGACCAGTCAGAACCAACACAGATGAAAAGTGAAGTGCTTAAGGAACGAATGTATAGAACTCGTTCAAAATCAGTTTCCCATTCAACAAGCACTCACCAGACTGTACAATTAAGCTGTACTAATGAAGAGGAAATTTCACACGAGATTGTTAATACTGAAGTGCAATCTTGGGAGACTACATTAGAAAAAGCTATTAAAGCTATTGTTTCGATTAAAGCCAACCACGTAAGAAGTTTTGATACTGAGACTTCAGGTAGGCATTTTAAATCATTTTATATTTTGTCATGATCATATTACTTGACGACACGTGGTAGTTCCAATATTTGGCATATAAACTTTATAAATTAACAACGTTTCATATAACGTGTAATAAAAGAAACTTTAAATTGTCGGATTCGGTCTGGGATTAAAATTATTGTGTGACATTTATTGATCAATAAATGGTTTAATCATGGAAATATAAATAGGCGATTACTCAGCTACAGGTTTTATCGTTGATGCTGAAAGAGGTTTGATCCTCTCAAACCGTCACGTAGTTTCACCAGCTCCTATCGTAGCTCAGGCTGTTTTCACTAATTATGAAGAGGTAGAATTAAAACCTATATACCGCGATCCAATTCATGATTTCGGTTTCCTTAAATTTGATCCTAAAAAAATAAAATTTATGGATCTTGTTCAAATACCTTTAAGTCCGGAAAGAGCAAAAGTAGGATTAGAAATTAGAGTCGTAGGTAATGATGCTGGTGAAAAATTATCAATCTTATCAGGCACTTTGGCTAGACTTGATAGAAGGTGAGTAAATTAAATATTTAACCAGAAAATTCATCGATTTAATTGATATTTAATAAATCTTTTAATATATATATATATATTTTTTTTTTTTTTTTAGAGCACCAGAATATGGTGTTGGTGAATATAATGATTTCAATACATTTTATTTACAAGCTGCGTCAGGAACTAGCGGTGGATCATCAGGAAGTCCTGTACTTGATATTGACGGACATGCCGTAGCCCTAAATTCCGGTAGTGCTAGCAGAGCTGCATCCAGTTTTTATCTTCCTTTAGATAGGGTGAAACGTGCACTTCAGTTTTTACGAGAAGGAAAAAACGTACCTCGTGGCACCATTCAGACTGAATTTGAACATATGCCTTATGATGAACTTCGCCATTTAGGTCTTGACACTAGTATTGAGGAAAAAGTTAGAGAAGAATTTCCAGATGAAACTGGTTTATTGGTTGTTCGTGTAGTTTTACCAAAAGGTCCAGCTGATAAGATCTTAATTCCGGGTGATATAGTAATTTCGGCTAATAAAGAAACTGTCACCGATTTTCTTGGTCTATTTTCTCTTATTGATAATTCTATTGGTAAAGATATCTGCTTCACCGTATGTCGAAACAAAATTATTGAAGAAGTTACTGTTCATGTACAAGATCTTCATGGAATTACACCAAATAGATTTGTAGAAATTGGTGGTGGTGTCGTGAATGAATTGTCATATCAATTGGCACATTCTTATTCTCAACCTGTTGGTGGTCCTTTTATTGCCGCAAGTGGACATATGCTTGGCGGTGCATCAGCTTATCGTGAATGCATTATTGTCAGTGTCAATAATAAATTGACTCCCAATTTAGATGAATTCATTAATGTAATGAAAACACTTCCAGATGGTGCAAGAGTACCTATAAGGTTTTATTCTCTTTCTAAAATTCATAAAGAATATGTTACAATTATGAACGTAGATCGACATTGGCACAAATTCCAAGTAGCAGTTCGCGATGGTAAGTGATCGTTAACATAATCGTTTTGATACGAATTTTTATTGGCTGATTTTTATTTGTCTGTGATTTGTGTACATGGATCAGGTTCATTGGAAGATTTGTTGCTTGTATCTAATTCATTTATTAGATACCACCGGTTTATGGAATTATACCGAAATGCCACCGCCACCAGTCGTTCATTCATACGAACCAATAACCGCATCATATCAAACTTTACATTCTTCGTTGGGTCCTGCTGGGAAAGTTTGGCCTTCGTTCGTACTACTTGAATATCGCCTACCTTATCTAGTGGATGGAATGTTAAGAAAGCAGGTAAATATTTAATGTTGTTTTATTGTACTATAATGTAATAATTTGAAATTTACATATATTTTTTAATTCTCCTTAATTTTTGATATCATTTTAGTTTTATGGTGTTGGAATAATTTTCTCTACCGATCCACCGTTGATCGTTTGTGATCGTGATACTATTCCTATAGGCATCGGCGATATTTTTATTACTTTCGGTAATAGCGTCATTATACCAGGAAAAATGCTTTATCTACATCCAATCTACAATTACGCAGTCCTCACCTATGATCCAAAGCTCTTGGGAGATACGCCAGTTCATGCAATTGAATTTAGTGATAAAGTATTAGATCAAGGTGATGAAGTATATCTTGTAAGTGTGGCAGGTGATTCATCACCTGTGATGAAGAAGACCTATGTAAATCATATTGGCGATGTCGATACAAGGGAGTGTAACCCTCCGAGGTGGAGAGCCATGAATGTCGAAGGAATAACTGTAGATGATGCTATAGGGACGCAAGGTATATTTTAAATCATCTATTTTAGCATTCATCAGTTTTTACATGATTTAAATTAACATGTTTATTTAGGTGGCGTCCTGTGTGAATCCAATGGGAAGATACACGCCCTTTGGCTTAAATATTCATCCCAGAATGATAGCGAGAACGACTACATATTCTTTTGTGGTCTTCCCATATCAATAGTACTACCTACCATAGAAATGATCAAAGTTAGGAAATATCCACAATTACGTGGGCTAAATGTAGAATTTTGGACACGAAGAATAGCCACAGCTCGTGCTTATGGGCTTTCTACAGAATGGATAAAAAAAATAGAATCTGCGCCAAATTCAAAACACTCTATGTTATACGTATTAAATATATTGGATTTTACAAGTCCAGCTGGTAAACTTTTGAAAGTCGGTGATATTGTACTGATGATGAACGGTCGTTTAGTGACTAGAATGGCTGATTTACCAGCTGCTTATCATCAATCCGAAGAAGTAGATATGGTATTTATTTATACTTATTTATTCAATTTCTTATTCCTGTGTGATAATGAAAATAGTTAAAAAAAAAATTTTAATTTGAAACTTTTATAGTTAATATTGCGGGATGGTAAAGAAATAAACTTGAAGGTCGCAACGACGCCTTATCCAAGAAAGGAAACCAAGCGGATCATTTGTTGGGCCGGTGCGCTTATTCAAATGGCATACAAGGCGGTTTTAGAACAAGTACGTAAACCTCCTACAGGTGTATATGTGTCTTGTACGCTTTATGGTTCGCCTGCGTCTATCACATTCCATCCTGGTATATGGATTGTTGAAGTTCAAGGAAAAAAAGTTCATGACTTAGATTCCTTCTTAAATGCTGTTCACTCTCATGAAAAAGAACAGAAAGAAAATGAAGATAGTGATGGATATATTCGAATAAAAACCATCGATAGAAGAGATGTTACTCATGTGGTAGCAATGAAGCTTGTTCCTCATTATTGGGACACGTGGGAATTGGTGGAGGATGATAGTACACAAACAGGTTGGAAAGTCAACTATAAGCCAAAATCTTCTGTGTCACACGAATGATTCATCCTATTGAAGAATTAGAATTGTTAAGAAACGTGAAATCTTTAGTTATTTGGCTTGAAGCAGCAGAGAAACTAAGTGATCTGTATTTTTATTTATCATCTTTTTTTTTTTATATAACTTTTTTGCATCCTACATTATTTAAATTTTATGTATATTTTTTATTTGAATTTTGCTAAACTTTCCGGTGGCAATTATCACCGGTTATAATAAACTTTATAGAGGGTAAAAATATGCATGAGTTTAGATTTTCATGTAATATTTCTACAGCTATTCTAGAGATTTGGACCGATTAATTATTAACCGGTTAACCGATCAGTGTATAGTATTTAATTTATCGGTTTAAAAAAATTATAAACGGATAAAAACCGGTTAATAGAAATATAGCTTTATTTTTTCATACGTTAAAACCGATTTAAACCGGTTTTAACACATGAAAAAAATAAAGCCGGTTCCAAACTTTATAAAATTTTTTTCAAAAGTTTATCCGCTTTTGCATATAAAAGGAAGTAATAGTATCACGAATTTGAGTGTTTTATATAATACAGGTTGAATAAATATGTGAAGTAAAATGGTATTTGGAGCTATAAAAACTACCAATGTACTTGAATAGTAGAAATATAATAAGAATCAGTTTTCTAATTTGTCAGCAATAGTTTGAGACTTTCTTGCTATACTCGCAACAAGTATTACGTCTAAACAGATGTTTAGTTGTACAGGTTGTATTATTGATAATAGTTGTACTTTATTGGATACAAATATGATAACTGCATTAATGTATCAAAGAAATTGGTTAAATGCAGCTAAAAAGTTTGGTTGAAGGCTATAATTTCAAGAATTGACAAAGGATTATATTTTTTTTGATTTTATCAAGATTTTTTTTTTTGATTTTATATAAAATTTTTTTTTTTTGATTTTATATAGATTTTTTTCTTTTTTTGATTAGATTATACTGTACAAAATCAATAAAATCTATTTACAGTATTAAGCAAATTTTTGTCAGTTGTAATTGTTGTATCATAATTATGTGTATGGGAATATTATATAATTACATTTATTGTAAAAATTTGTTAATAGAACATGATTAATAATTATATCAGGCATAAAGTAAGAAAATTATAATTGTATAAATATAGTCTGCTAATTAATAAAATAGAAGGATAGCTAAAAAAATACCAGTAGATAATTAGAATGCATCATAAAATCTTATAACTTTAATGATCATATTTTCCTTATTGTTCAACTATTATTAAACCTAAAACTCTTATAAAATAATCATCCCATCATATTAAGATTTTAATTAGTATTCATTATATTAAAGGCTGTTTTGGTGAACATGGCTAAAGAAATAAGAGATATTAATTCAAATTTAAAAAAATTTTTTAAATTTGAGAACATGGCTAGAAAATAAAAGATATTTAATTTGAATTTAAAAAAATTTTTTAAATTTGGATCAAATTTAAATTTAAATTTTTTAATTTGAGACCAATTTTTTTACATTTTTTTCATTTTATTAAGTTACTTTTAGAATTAAATGTTAAAAACTAGAAATTACCACATTATTTTTTTTAAAGCTAAATTTATATGTACAGTCGCCTCTCTTTAACCTGAACCTTTCTAAATTAAACACTATTAAATTCTCTCTAAACTGAACAAAATCTTCTAGAACATTTGTAAATTTTATTATAAAGTTCAGATAAGCCATATATAACTTTTAAAAACTGAACTTTTTCAAATTTTTATATAGTAAAAAAAGGCAGTCCCAGCAGTTTGGATTAGAAAGTGTTAACTGTATATATTTGAGTATGCTAAGTAAATCTGGTCTTCAATATATTCTGTACCAGAATATAATCTATTTAATAATTTATTAAAAAATATGATTGGTACAAAATATAATTGAAAGTCTAATAACAAATTTTTCCTTGGTGGCACTTATGGATAGAGCCCACAGGTAGTTTAAAGAGTACTCACGATCTAAGGGGAGTGCTATGTTTTTTTAGGGTAGGGGGTAGTGATACCACTGAAATTAATTTTTGAAAAAGGCCTATTTCGTCTTCATTAGAGAAAATTAAAATTTTTTATAAGAAAAAGCAAATAAAATTTATATAGATATGTTACTTATAATTTCATCTATTAAAAAAAAGTATCAAATAATTTAATATTTTAAGTAAAATAAATCAAAAACAATTTAGTCTTAAAATTTTAATTTTGGGTTTTAGAACCTGAAATAATTTCATCCTCATGTATAGTAGGGGGTCAAAAAATTATTAGATTCTAATAGCAGATAACTTTTAATTGGCTAAACTTTTATTAAAATTTTTAAAAATTTTTAAAAATTTTTAAAATTTAATATTAAATAATTTTGAACCAGTAATTTGTTTTGGATGAACTTACTACTAAAATATTTGTCTCAATGATCCGATTCCAATAAGCCCAAAATCATCAGACAGGATTCCAAGATTGTTATAGATTTGTATTGCTTTAGTTATTTATTTTTGTATATATTAAACATTATTATTAAAAATCTTATAAACTTTAATATTGAATAACTTCTAAACTAGTAATTCATTTTAGATGATTTTACTACTATAATGCTCATCTTAATAAGACAATTCTAATGAACCTAAAATTGTTAAAGTCTGATCACAGGATCCAGAAATCATTATAGATTTGTATTATTTTAATATATCAATTAAAAATAACACAATCTCTGGAACCTGTAATCAGATTTTGATGATTTTGGGCTCATTAAAATCGTTTCATTGAGACGAGCATTTTGGTAGAAAATCATCTAAAATGGATTACTGGTTCAGAAATTATTCAATATTAAAGTTTATAAGATTTTTAATAATAATTTTTAAAAATAATATACTAGAGTATAATGATTTCGGGATCCAGTAATTGGATGTTGATGATTTTAGACTTGTTGGAATACTATTGGAATTATTTTACTGAGACGAACATTTTGGTAGTAAAATTATCCAAAAGGAACCACTGGTTCAAAAATTATTTAATAATAAAATTTTAAAATTTTTTAAAATTTTAATAATTTTAGCCAATCAAATTGCAGTATTTATAATTAGGTAGTGAGGTAGCCTCTTAGTAGCAAAATATTAGCTAATAAATGTGACAGATCATAATGAAATCCAGATTAAAATAAAATGATAGTATAAAATTTTAAAAACTAAATTTTTTTGAGTGCATTTTTTAGGGTTAGAGTTAGTTTTAAAAAAAATTATAATAAACAAGTATTAATAGGTTTTAGAAGGCTAACAGGTTAAGAGTAGAGTGTAATAACGTTATTTCTATTATGAAACTTATTGTTATAATCATTGGTAACACAAAATTACTAATACTAATATGAGATCGAATATTCTGAATATTTTGTTTACTATCAAAACCAGTTTTAACTTGTTTTGTCCCGTTGCAAAAAAAAATTTCCTGTCGCAACTATTGCTAACTTCTTGACATATTTTTTAAAAAAATTAAATATAAACTATTAAATTTTTTGCATTGAAATGAAAATTCAGATATTGAAAATACCATAAATCTATTTTTTTTTCAATGTAAACAAAATGCAAGTTTTTGTATGCTGTGATACATAATACGGTAATTTACTATTATTGAAAATGATCGACATACACTCTACCCTTAAGTATAAAATGTAGATTTCATTTTAAATTATAATCTGTGATAGTGATGCCACTAAAATTAATTTTTGAAAAAGGCCTATTTCGTCTTTATTAGAGAAAATTAAAATTTTTTCTAAGGAAGAGCAAATAAAATTTCCATAGATATGTTCCTTATAATTTCGTCTATTCAAAAAAAGTATCAAATAATTTCATTTTTTAAGTAAAATAGGTCAAAAACAATTTCGTCTTCAAATTTTAATTTTGGGTTTTAGAACCTGAAATAATTTTGTCCTTATGTATAATCTGCGACAATAAATGGCCCTCTCCTAATAGACTAGGTCAATGTTGTTGACTGGAAGCTAGAACTTCACTGAACATCCAGATAATTCTAGTGTTCCAGTAGTTTTAATGAAGTTTTCACTGGAAGGAATTATTTCACTGGAACCAATATAATATTAGCCAATCAAAATATGAATAAGAATTATGATTATTTTATACATGTGATATTGGGGTGTGTGATATACTATATAAATCAAACTATATGGAGTGCTCCGTATTAAAAGGTCCCATTTTTACATTTATCTCATTTTGAGATAATTGAGTTTAACCATTTGTTTTGATTTTCGGACTGATTCGGGATTAATTAAATTTCACGATTTTGATTGGTTAAAGAAGGCAGGTGACTATCGGATAATCTCGTGACGTGTTGGCTCTACGCAGCCTCATGTAATTTTTCTTTTTAAATTATCTTGATTTTTTATTATGCAAATCAACTTTTATTAATAATTGAAAAATATCAATTATGTCAAAATTTACATGAATTTAATAAAAACTCATTTTTCAAAAAATTGTAAAAATGGGCCCTTTTAATACGGAGCACTCCATATGGGTTATACTATGAAAATACAAATGGGTGTTATTCTCTTGGTTATCGAGCAATCTACGCAGCTTTTTAGCATCGTGTAATTTTTTCTATAACTGTCGTACTAACAGGACATAGGCTGTATTATTTTGTATAACTGACTGTAGTTCCAACAGATAATAAAATGTATTCACTTCTATTTGAATGACTGACGTCTAAATTATATGCCACTTAACCCTTGCTTTCATATTTATTGTCCTAAAGACCACTTTGGAAAACTTACTAAGTAGAGAGGAAGGGTCGATGTAACCAGAACTAAAATCGAGTTCGCAGAAAAAAAGTCTATTTTATTTACAATACTAAAATATACTTTGAACAATTATGTAATGATTATCTTATACTTACTATTCACTTAAACTGTATTGTACCTTACTCTTATACTTACATCCTCTTGATTGATCATCAATCAATCAATTGAACATATAGGGTGTCTTCAATTAAAAGGGCCCATTTTTACATTTTTTTGAAAAATGAGTTTTCGTTAAATTCATATAAATTTTGACATGATTGACTTTTTTTAATTATAAATGAAAGTCGAATTACATAATAAAAAATCAAGATAATGTAAAAAGAAAAATTACATGAGGCTGCGTAGAGCCAACACGTCACGAGTTTACCCGATAGTCACCTGCCGTCTTTAACCAATCAATATCGTGAAATTTGATTGATCCCGGATCAGTCCAAAAATCAAAACAAATAATTAAACTCAAATATCTCAAAATAAAATATATGTAAAAATGGGCCCTTTTAATTGAAGACACTCCATATGACCATAAAAGTCTATTACATGATCAAGCCTGAATTGATTTGAGACAAAATCTGCCTTAATACATACATATCATGCAAACTTTAACAAATTTAATAATTTTTTAATTTTTTTATTACTTATATTGAACCGAAATTCTAAATTCACGCAAATCAGTAAAGAATTTCAAATTAACTTAAAGGTGATTCTGAAACTATTTACTCATATTCAATTAAAATATTAAATTAATTTAATTAGCAGCTACAATATTTATATATATAATTTTGTGTTGGTATAAAATTAATAAAGTTGACTTAAAAAACTTAATAGTTTATTTACTACAAAAGAAATCTTTTATAAAAATTATTTAACAAATGTAATAATTTATTTAATAAAATTTTTTTATTTTTTATATTAATAAATTAATATTAAAGATTATAAGAAATTTTTTGTTTATAAAAATAAATAAATTTTTAGCCAAAAGCTAGATGTAAAAACAATACGAAAACAATCTTTGAAATCATTATTTTGCTAATATAAATGACTTATTAATATGTGAGAGTTCTGATAGTAGTTGTTTTTATAGGAAGATTATAGAAGTTGTTTTTATAGGAAGAGTAATTTATTGTATAATTCATAAAAAAGGAAAGGTTTACTAATTTATTTTTTATAATTTTATTATAGTAAAGCTTCCTGCATTGGCTTTGTGTTAATCAAACTTGAAAATATACAAGTTAATTTTTTTTGACTTGCTAGATCCACTGGACCTCACTAAAACTTCCATTTAGTAATAAAAAAAACATGACTAGAAGGGTCTAGTGACAACTTATCACTGGAACCTACATATGTTCCAGTTACATTTGGTTAGTTCCAGTAACCCTTCCAGTTCCAGTGATCTTTACTAAACTGGTTAACAACACTGAACTAGGTAAGTATACTAAAATTTAAACCCAAGAGTAGAAGCAGGATTTAGAAATAGGATTAGAGTATACTGATATTTAGCCCAGCCTGGTCCATATGAGGCCTGGCCACATCTGAGCCTTTTTTTTTATTAATTTGTGTGTTTCATTTATTTTGTAATTTTTTAGGTTCACTTTGTCAAGCTAAAACTTTTTATCTCTTATATTAGTCTCTGTTATTAATAATATTAAAGTTCTCTCATATACTAAAGTCTATTACTATATATTGCTAAAAATAAGCTACCTCCTAAAATAAGCTATCCCAGTTTTGATCCAAAAACCTTTAACCCAAAAATAAGCTACCTCTTTGTCATACCAAAAGATAATTAACAAAATTTTTAGTTCTGAAAATAAGCTACTTTATAATCAATAATTATTGCTATATAGTAAAGCCTAAATTGTACTAAGCGAATTAATTAAAGTCACTTAATTCGTGATTCATAAGAAATGAAAAGAATTTTTATATATAAAAATGGGGCAATTTAATAGTAAAAACAATTAATACTCATAATCTAGAGCCGGAATTGAAATCCTCAATTCCTGTTAAGTTAACATCTTTTGTATTTTTAACAAAACTTGTAGAGATGGTTTTTCTCTTTCTAATGGTAGTAAAATCATCAAAATTGGCCTGATAGTTCATGAGATATTTTTATTTTTGTCTTTGTGGTTATATGAAATTTTCTTCACAAATCTGCAAAGAAATTTCATATAACTACAAAAACAAAAATAAGAATATTTTATGAACTATCAGGCCAATTTTAATGATTTTACTACCATTAGAAAGAGAAAACTCACCTCTACAAGTTTTGTAAGATATAAAAAGATATTAACTTGACAGAAATTAAGAAATTTCAATTCCGGCTCCAGATTACAGGTATTAATTGTTTTTTATTATGTTTAATATCCCTTAATTTATATATAGTATTACTATTGTAACTCTTTCCATCTCTCACGAATTACTAATTAAGTAAACTTACTCAGAAAATCAAAACATATACTCTGATTTTTACTTTCAATTATTTTTTTTTAAAAAAAAGCTATTAAATATAAAAATTAAAAGTCAAATAATAAAAAGTTTCCCAATTTATATAAAATTTTTTAAAAATATATATATTTTGATCTTTTGAACAAGTTTACTTAAACAACTTTAATTGATTTATATACATCAGCAAAAAAAATATGCATAAACCTCCGCAAGTTTTTAGCAAGCGTAAACTTGCGAAAATCTTACGATTAGTTCGAAGTATTACATAGAAGTAATAATTACACTATAGCAGATATATACGTAATCTTACGTAAGTTATTGCTGTAATATTTCAAAAATCTTATAATACAATACGAAATAAAAAAAATGCCCCTTTGGGGGTGGCAGGATCGCAGGAGTAATATTTCGCATATTTTGTGATGTTTTCGCATTGTTTCGCAACATTTTGCAAATTTTCACAAATTTTCAAAATTTTTTAATACATATTCATATAATCATGCTTTTTTACAAAGTTTCGCAATATTTCGCAAGGTTTCGCAATTTATTATAAACTTTTTATTTTTTATTTATTTATTTATTTATTTTTTTTTTTTTAGGCAGTCTTGCCGACACTTTATTAGAATTTAAGTTATATATACATATAATACTACTTTCTATTACTAAGTCCGACATCACTCCATTTTCTTAAAGAAAAATCAAGTGCGACCTGCCGCACTAGTCTCACGTGAATTTGACTAGGGGCTATGTCAAACAGCCTATATTTTTAACCAAAAGGGTCTCGCCCCTTCGGTAATGTATTTTTCTAATGATTCTATTTGTAGTTGGTTCATTTCCCTCCTCTTTTCCTCCTGCCTAGACATATTACTTGAGGATGCTTCCTTTTCTTCTAATTTTTCATGTTCAGGGGCCACGCTTCTTTTCTTGGGTGTATTCTTTCTTCTTGCCGCTATGGATCTTGTTTTGGATTCCCATTTGTCCTTTTTTCTTATACCTATACTTTTTTCTCAAGCAATAACTGTTTCGCATCTTGGCTTCCAGATGTTTTCGTAGAATAGGTTCCATGATAGATCTAGCCACAGGGTAAGTAGCTGCTGCACAGTATTCTTTTCCTTGAACGCTTCTAGAAGAGTTTGTTCTGTCTTCTTTCTCGTCAGATTTCTGATGATTTCTTCTCTAATTGCTTCTTTCTGTTCTCGCGTTTTACCATATAACCAGTTGGTTAGTTTGATCATGGATATTTTTCTTTGCAAGTCCTGTTCTAAAGATTTCCAGAGTATCTGAGAAACTTGTTACTCGATATCTTGCCACTTTTCTTCGTAGCCCTTGCAGGTGCCGAGGTGGGCTTGTGTTTCTACTATTTGGTCATTACAAGTCATGCACCAAGCACTTCCATACAAATCTGGTTTTCTCTTGTTCAATACGGCCAGGACAGAAAGATTGTTGTGAATGCATTTTATTACTGTACTCATCTTTTTGCTTTTTGCAAGTGTTGTACACCTTACTCCTGATAGTGACTTGAGGCGGTTCCATAAGTTTGGCCACAGGAAGTCGGTACTTGCAAGGTTACTTTCTAGGCCTTGGATCTAGCTAGAGTACAACCAATTTATTCCTATTGAGACTTCTTCGATAGTTTGGAGCATTTTCCTTATAGGGCTATCTATTAGGTAGTTCCTCCACATGATTGATACTCTGAGGCTTGTGACTTCCTGAAAGTCGACTATAGGAATATTATTGTCCAGGGCGCTCCTCTTTGCAATACTGTCTGCCATATCATTCCATCTATTTCCACTATGCCCCTCTATTTTATTTAGCTCTACCTCTAAATCTTTAATGCTCGTTAATTCTACAATTCTAGATATAATTGAACTATTTTTTTGTTTGGACCACCACTTGTTCGTTTGACTGTTCCACCCCTCTTGGATTCCTGCTATTGCCGATTCACTATCTGTAAAGATTTTTACCGTCTTCTTTTCCGGAACCATGTAGAGGGCCATTAGAATTGCTAGTAGTTTCGGCTTTGTTGAAGATGGCCAGTTTCTGGTTCTACACACACCTTGTTCAAGGAGTTGGGTTTCATTTTCATTAACTTGGACCCATGCTGCTCCCATGGATGGAACTTTCGTTTCGTTTGGAGCTGTCATGAAAAGAGAACCATCTGTATAAAAGTAATACGTTTCTTTATTTCTGTATATGTTACATCTTAATTCTTCTGTTAGCTAGAGGCTTAATTTGTTATTGAAATGTTAATTTTGAATTAATTCTATTTCGGGCCAATCTATACTTTTAATTTCAAGGAGTGCACTTTCAAGAATACTTTGTTGGTTCTGTACCCCCTGCCACAGGTTTGTTTTGATCTTGGTCGTTTTGGAAGATGACTCTAACATACTTTTGGGGAGAGCGCCCAGAATTTTATTTTTGTTTAGCTTTAGAGTGCAAAAGTCTTGAGCTGGATCTATTGATAAAGTGCATTTATTACACCTCTCTAGTTTGCTTTGGCTTGGAACCGCATGGTTCTATTCCTTCCAATGTTCTATGAGTACTGAGTTAGAGTTCTTTTTAACTATGTGCCCTAAGGTGTGAACGCTATCCATCTTTTTTGTTATCACCCAGTCTTTGATTCTTTTGTCGAATGAGGGCCTTTGCAGACTGGGAATGGCCAGTCCCTTCAGGTCTGCATTGATGTAAAGATCATTTTTTATTTCTCTAGTGTCTGGGTTTTGGAGTAACAGTGACTCTAGGCGTTCAAACCAAATTGGTTTCCTTCTCTTGCTTGTTGCACTCTTAACCAGTTTAAGTTGGCTCCAAGTTGCTAAAGTTTTATTGTCTTGGAGGATGAGCTAATTGGCGTAAAAAATGTTAAATTTTTCTAAGGTTTTTGCTGCCTTGAAGTTGAGTTTAGGGTTTATTAGCTCCAGGATCATAGGGCCTTCTCTTTTTACTTTCCAATCAATGATTTTTGGTTTGAAGCTCACTTGGCGCTCTAGTGCTTCACCTATAGTTTGGCAGGTTAAATTGTGTTTCCAGAGGCCTTGTAGTAGTTTATTGAATTTGGGGTCCCATGTAGTATTTACAATTCTTCCTAGAGAAAGACCTTGTAAGAATCGTATTTCTGATGTTTCTGCTTCCGGTCCTGCAGAATTCAGTCTTGTGTGTAGACTTGATATTCGCTTAATTGTAATTTCGCCTGCTAGATTTTTGAAGTTACAAATATTGGGGTGATAGAGAATACTGTTAGCCGTTGTGGTTGCTAATTCTGCTTTGGTTTTGGCTAATTTTAGTATTGGCCGTTGAAGTTCGTCCAGGTTCCCCTTCGCTAGCCTTGCTGTTTGTAACATATATACTAGCTTAGGAACTATGCAAGCATTGTTAATATATATAATCTGGCTTATTGTTAATTTTTTGAACCTCAGAATGGCAGCCGTTGACGAAATTATTGCTTTAGCTTTGGCAACAACGTGCTTCTTCTTCAGTTTACTATTAATCTATACCCCTAGAAAGCGAGTTACTGCTGAAGACTTTTCCTTTTGAACTATAGATCCACCTACATTTATTTGTCTCAGTTTTGATTTTAGCGGGCCATTGAATACAAGAAGCTTGGACTTTTTACCATTAACTTGAATATTGTTAATTTTATAGAAAGTATTCGCAATGCTGATAATTTCTTCCAGTTGTTCTTGGCTATCAGCAAGCCATGTTGTATCATCTGCGAATGTTAGAACTGCTTGTCTCCACTTTTTTTTCTTGTAGCTTCCTCTGACTATGTCTGTAGGGATTTTGACACCTAATATGTAGCCAAATTGTATATAGTTTTGGATGTAATCCAGCAAGGGATCGTAAAAAATCCTCCATAGCAGAGGGGATATCGTTTCACCCTGGTCGATTCCTCTTCCAACCTCAAAAACATCTGTTTCTCCTACTTCTGTTATTATCTTGGCTTGTCTTTTATTGAAGAGTTGGAGTAGAAAGTTGGTAGTTTCTTTTGGGATTTTTATGCGATTTAGGGCCATTTCCAGCATTTGCAGGGAGACTAGGACAAATGCCTTTTTCATGTCTTGAAACAAGACCCAGAGCTCCTTATTATTCTCTTTTGCATCCTCAATTAGGTCGTTTAATATATGTATTGGGTCTTCCGTTGAACTTCCTGACAACTCCGCGAAATTAGGCCCTTTTAGAATCCTATATTTTACCATAACTTTGGCCAGTCTTTTCGTGATAATTTTAGTAACTAGCTTTCTAAAAGTTTCAAGCAGCGCAATTGGACGGATATTGCTTAGATCAAAGTCCCAGCTATCTGTTTTAGGTATAGGATAAATGGCTGCTAGTTTCCATTTTCTTGGGATTTGTCTGTGTGTAAGACATCTGTTTGCAAATTCCCTGAATATTTGTTGCGGAAGAGGTTCTGCTGCTTTGATGAGTGTGTACGATATCCCAGATTCCCCAGGGGCTGATTTGTTGCTCGTAGTTGAAACTGCCTGTTCCCACTCTTCCTCCGTTATAACCTCGTTAACTGAATGATAGATGTTTTCTTGAATATGATCTTTGGGCTTGTAAATGCTTTTCCATTTGTCTGGCATTTCTTCAAGGTTCAAACTTTCTTCTTTAAACTATAAGATGAAATGCTCTTTGGTATGTGAAAGAATTTCGCTTGTTTCTAGCACCAAGGACCTTTGCAATCCATTTTCCTTTACTAGTCTATCGATTTTGATTTTGTTGAATGGCTTGTCCAAGAGACTTGCTAACATTTTGCCCTGTTTCCCATCTATCATTTCACATCTATCATTAATCATTTCTTGGATTTCTTTTAATTTGGCACGATTTCTATCGCTTTGTCTTTTTGGCTTAAAATTGTCCACCATCTTTTTAAATCTTGAATCAGCTTGCCTGACCAGTTTTCACCTATACCTGCAATTTCAATGTTCAGTTTTTTGTTGATCTTCCATATACTACGTGACATTTCTTCTTTTAGGTTCGTGTCAATCTTTTGGTTTTGATTCTTTTTCCCTATTCTTATCCATTTACTAATTTGAACAATGGCTTTGTATGTTTTGGACTTTTTTTCCTTCTTCTGTTCTCGCTTATTGTTTGATGAGTATTGTAGTCTCTTTTTTGGCAAGCAGGTATTTGCCGCCTCTTTTATACTATTAACTATTATGTCCCAAACCTGATCTATCTGGTGTACTTCTGTTTGTTCCTTGTGGTTTTGATTTTGCAGGAGGTTTAGAATTTGACTACTTGCTTTGAGCTTCCGTTCCAGGTGAATTCTATAGTTGTCCCAATCTTCTGGACTTGCCTTCTCATATAAGTAAACCATTCTTTTAATGCCCTTTGCTCTTGTTTTTGCCATATTGTTGTTAAACGTTAGGTGGTTCAGGTTAATTGAAGTCAAACTAATTGCATGGTCACTATTTGTAATCATTTCTGAGCTCGAAATTTTTGCCTGCTGTAATTCCTTAAGTAGGTCTTCTGATATCCAAATTTGGTCTATTCTTGATGAGCTAGTTCCATTTGATCATGTGAACTCAATATGGCTTGGATGTAAAAACCTATTGGTGTCCACAAAATTTTGTCTTAAAAGCCGGTTGTGCAACGGGATCTTCTTTTCCTTTGTTTGGTTGCTGCCTGTGGACCAGTCTAGGTCCTGATCGACTACTGCATTTAGGTCTCCTATGACGATTATTTGTGCATTAGATGATCTTCACATGAATTTTTCAGTGATCTTCTGCATGATTAATCTGCTCTGGCTTTTGTCATTCGGGGGTACATAGACTACTATTATAATTATTTCTAACTGTTTGAGTAACAGGCTTATTGATAACAGGTATTCACTTGCTCTGTCTATTTTTCCTATGTGCTTTTCCCATTTGTTGTCTATCAGTAACCCTAAACCTGAGCCTTTTTTCTTTTTTTTGATTAGTGTCAGCCCATATGCAGGTTAAGTTTTTTAATTTTTTGGTTAGAAAAAACCCTTCCTTGTGTGTGATGTTAGTTTCGACTAGGCCCATTATATTAAATTGTTTTTATATTACCCAGTTCGCTAAAAGATCTAACTTTTGAGAGTTTGCTTTGACGCCATTGATGTTGTGGCATCCGATTTTTAAATTTATATTTTTTTTGTTTTGGATTGTGTTAACTATTGCTGATTTTTTGTTATTACCTATTTTAGGAGCAGTAAAGGTGTTTCCCTCTTGATATTCGCTGCACTATTGTCACAACTTGCGAGTATTTGTCCACTTGTTTGGAAAGGAGAAGTGCTATGCTCCTCATTGGTTTGTTGCTCATGCCTGCTTTGTTTGTGTTGTGAACTCCTTTCCCTTGTGATCTTTGATTGGACTAGTGCGCCTGTTAGGAGCGCTGTGCAGGGACTACCTGCTTCCTTTCTAAGTTACTTAATCTTTTTAGGATTTTCTCTAGTAATTTCCTTTCTGGCAATAACTGAGAGTTGATTGCGCCATGTACGAACTTTGTATTCTCTTGTCCATTGTAAAAACCACCTTTACCATAATTCGTTTTGTCAAATTTGTAGGGAGATCTGCCTCTTCGATGGTGGGATATGGGTTACTCCTGTTGTTTTTTCGCATTTCTTTCTCCTATATTGCCTCGCCCTGTACTGGTTGAGGGTTCAACTTCAGGGGGATTTTCCCTACTTGGCTTGTGATCTTTTATTACCAGGGATTTTTCTTTAAGCGCGCTTGGTGACGATTCGTCTAGCTTCTAATGTAACCTGGTATTATATAGTATATATTTTGGGACGTGGCTTTGTTAAGATCTTGACTTTCAGCAAAATAAATAAATGCTAGGCTTCTTTGGTTTCCATTTCTGTTGTTAGGTATGAATACCGATTTGGCTTTATAATATTTAAGTTGGCTTAGAAGACTGGATTCGAGTGCAGTTCTTGGAATGTTTTGTAAAACTGCTTTATATATGTTTCTTTCTTGAAGTAGGTCCGAGTTGAACTTTTCAGGTGTAACCCAGCACAGTTTTCCTGCTTCATAATGTATTGCCCAGGAGTTTTGTAATGCCTCAAGTTTTAGCTGGTCTTTATATTGAATTTCAATGCATGCCGCTTTGTTATTTCTTATCCTTTGGTAGTCTAAAATTGTGGTTCTGCCATATGTATAAAGGCATCTTCAGATTTTTTGTACCTGTGCATCTTCTGGTAAATCCCATAATGTAATTATTGTTGTAGGTTTTTGTTTGTTATGGTTTATATTTGTTGTATCATTTGTTTCCTGAGCAATTTGAGTTTGTTTTGTGCTCATATCTCTGACTCTGTTCTGTGGTGCCCATCTTGATGCGGCTATATCTTCTCTGACTTTAACATGTGTTGAACAATCCATTTTTGTTGAAAGGCTTCACTTGTTTTCTTCTTGAGTTGACATATTCTGGAATTTGACTTGTAGTTTATCGACTTCATTAGTGTCGTTTACTATAATGGGTCTTACTTCTTCTTCTTCTTTGTCTGGCATTACTGTGTCCGTAGAGCTTTCTTTTTCAATTAGATGTATTTTTCTGTCTATTCTTATGATTTCTTCCTGTAACTCTCTTGCTTCAAGTTTGCGTTTGCAAGGTCGCTGAGCATTTTCGTTTAAATTCATAATTGTTTGTATTTCTCTCGTTCCATAGTTATGGATACCGCATTCTAGCTGAAGTAGCATGTCTTTCTCAGTTGACAATTGATTAACTACCTTGTTTGGTTGGTTTTGGTTCTTGTTTGTTTCCAGGAGTTCTATCTCTTTTGCCGATACTTGCTGTCTTCGTGCAATTTTATGTTGTATATAGTCATATACTTGGATGGTTTCTCTGATGATGCAAACTAATTCTACATGTTGTATACCCAAGTATTCCGCTATTACGTTGTCTTTTTTTAGAGTTCTATTTTTGTATTCACCCAGAATTTCTATTATCTCTTGCTCTTCTTTCTGGAGTAATTTTTTGATTTCTACGTCCGTTCTCATTTTATTTGATTGATAATCTGTCTGTAGGTGTTCTAGAATATTCCCAGTTGAATGTACCTTGATTGGTTGTGTAGTTACGTGCCTAATCTGTATAGTTTTTCTTTTTAACCACGTGTCTGTTTGTTTACTTGTATTTATTGCTATATTTGTACGAATTTGTTTATCCAGGGTTTGATCGTTTGTTTACTTGTTTTTACATGTCTTGTGTAACTTAAGAGGATCAGCACAACAGGGTAGCGGCAGTTTTCCCAAAAAGTTTATTTTTTCTTTTGTCAAAAAGGAAAAATTTGTAAAAATAGCTCTTGGCAGGCTTTGATTTAAATTTTCCTTCTATTAAACCTTGGTTGATTTCTTGTTTGTTAGATGTTTGCTTATAGGGTTGGTTTATGTTTCTTATTGACACTTGTGTTTTAATTAGAGACTTCCTTTTTGTCTAAAACCGGAAATGAGGATCAGCGGAAAGAGTGTGTATTTTTTATTTATTATTATTATATATTATATTTTACATTTATTAAATATATATTTTTAATTAATATTATACTTTATTATATATTATGTATTATTTTTACATTATTACAAATATTTTAAACTACTTTCGCACTTCGTCACATCTAATTTTATTACTATATACAAAAAAACTAGCCCTATACTATTAGCAAATTTTATATATAGATATATATCGATTACTAACTGGTAAAATATATATCGATACCCATCACCTACGCCGATTACTATCGATAGTGATAGTAATCGATATATATCGATAGTAATCAGCGTAGGTGATGGGTATCAATATATATCAATATATCGATTATAATCGATAGTGATAGTAATCGATATATATCGATATATATTGATATTAATCGATATATATCTGATATAATATCAATTAATAATTATTATATTCACATAATCATGCTTTTTGAATATTTTACAGGTTTTCACAAGTTTTCATTATAAATTTTTATTTATTTATTGTTATTATATAATATTTTAATTTATTAAATATACAATATTCACAAGTTTTCGCTATTTAATATAAAAATTTTTTTTTATTATATATTATATTTTAAATATTACATATATTATATATTATTA